>JALPQI010002943.1:0-75804 GCA_025490895.1 Thaumatotibia leucotreta | reverse complement strand
CTTTGAAAATATTAACTTAAAAAGTTCTTTTTATACCCTTATTCCCTTTAAAAGACCTATTCAACGATAACATATCGGCATTTCTCAGAGCGTTTCAACCGCCGTGACTTGGGTGACATCATTATTACCCGTGGATATCAAATTTTTTTTGGATGTATTGGTAGTTGTCCACTACGTCTACTAATATATTCAAAAGTTCTTGTATCTCTCATGGGATTCGTGTGATAAGGCTGCCACCGAAGTCACGGCGGTTGAAACGCTCAGATAAATGTCCATAATATTCTAGGATTTAATTCCCCGAATACTTAAAGGTCCTTAATTAAATTAAAAAAAAAAATCCCCGAATACAATTTGTTTCCTATACAAGGTTTAAGGGCGTTTCTTTAGTAGTGTTTTACAATTAGGTAAAAAAGAAGATTTTTTTGTGATGGCAAAAGAAAAAAATATATGGGCAGATCTTTCAAACTAGCCGACGCTCCATAGATTTATTTTTTTGGAGAAAAAAAATTGTTCAGCGTATTTCCTTACCATAACACGATACTTGAACACTGAACATACCCTTAAACGTAAAACTTTAACGTTTATTATTATTCTCTTTATTTAATTTTTTTTTACTTATTTACTTTTTAGTTTTTTAGTCTTTTTGACATGTCCCAACAATAATTAATTATTTTTAATTTATATTATAAGCATGTAATTAGTCACAAGGTTTTTCTAACACAATGTATTATTGTTAAAGAAATAAATAAATATGAATATATATGAATATGAACAACCATTAAAATTTCACCTACTATTTTATTCTTCCATTTTGTCGGCGTATAG
The DNA here is from genome assembly GCA_025490895.1 of Thaumatotibia leucotreta. Lineage (NCBI taxonomy): Eukaryota > Metazoa > Arthropoda > Insecta > Lepidoptera > Tortricidae > Thaumatotibia > Thaumatotibia leucotreta. Next base: position 74,979 of record JALPQI010002943.1, on the reverse strand, counting down.
TTATACCTATACCAAATTCTAACTTACTCCTAGCTACTAACAGTAACTGCGGACATACCTACAGACAAACATGGCGAAACTATAAATACTACCATGCTAACAAAAAAGGACGCATCACCCATAGAACTACTATGAGATATGCGTCTTATTGACTTAGCACGGCAGTTTAAGAGTTCCTAGTTTAAGTACTACGGAATCCTAAAAACGGAAAACGGTTCGCGTTAGATTCTATGCTGTTCAGTGCCACTGTCATTGCTGAATTGCAGGAAAAAGCGCGATATTCTAAGAAGTAAGTAATGCTTACAGTTTTCAATTTTTAGCTCAGTAGGTAGCCTGTCTGCGATGCTATAGGCTTATGATGGTACCGCGTCTAATCGTTGGTCGTTGCCGTCACGTTCTAACAAGTATGCAAGTGCGAAGGTGACGCATAGCACGATAAATGTTTAAAACGAAACCATCATAAGCCACGTGGAATCTCTATGTTCATTTTTCACAAAAATATTTGTTCGTGATGGCTGTTTTCTATTGTATTTATGTGTCTATATTTGAATATCAGGAGGTGGGTCCTTAAACTACGCCCAAGACTACTGGCAGATGGGCAGATGCAATATGCATCCTTTAAAATACGGTACTCGTATGAGTGTGATCGGCCTATGTTCAGCAGTGGACGTCTATCGGCTGAGAATGATAATGTATCTATCTATTATACCTGTCATCATCATGATAGTCCACTGCAGGACATAGGCCTCTCCTATTAACTATGCGTAGAGACGCATTAGGAGGCCCATAATCGCCACGCTTGGGCAAGCGGATTGGCGATCGCAGTAATGTGTCTATGATGACGCTGCTGCCCATCATCAATCTTTTATCAAATAATGGTCAGTGACACTTCAATCCCTTAGTCGCCTCTTACGACACCCGCAGGAGGAGTTGGGGTGATGACAACCTATGTATCGCCGCATAATATTTAGTAAATTGAGTTTCCCCTGAGGCGAAGTCAATTTGTCAGAAAGTATGACATTGAGACTTATTTATTTATGTCATTCATTATAGGCCAATGGAATCGAAAAGTGCTCTTGTTGAGACCACGATTTGGCTAACTCAGTGTAGGTCGTCTACCCACTAGATGGATAGGCGACCTTACGAATATTGCCGGGAAACGCAGAATGCAGGTCGTTTCCGTACCCGTGTATGTGGAGGCCCTAAGGCTTTATGTTCAGCATGAATGATGATACTCGTAATCGAAAGATATTCAATTAACTTGTACAGTCAATTTATATAAGGTGTTTTCAAATTAGTTACCGTTACCTTAGGGTGTGTTCATATAAAGAATAATTTTCTATTGAAATCTTGAAAAACAAGATTCAATTTTCCACCACAAATCAATGTTGATAAAATTTTCATGAAAAGTGTTTTTTTTTCGTGATTTAGATACGAGTTCCAAACTGCATTACTTATGAAAACTTAAGTGACATAAATAGCAATTATGTGACGCTGTCATGTTTTATTTTAATATCGAAATTCAAGTTACTTACCTAAGAGGTCAAATGTTACAGAATAATATTTTAGTTGGTAATGAATTATTCCTAAACTCGATTATTATCATGGTTGTTTATTATCATGCACATTTGCATACCCTAAGATATCGTTAACTAATTTGAAAACATCCTGTAATTAACTTCATTTCAAGACACATCATACTAAATTATATGTCGTTCAATGCATGAATAATAAGGTGGTAATTTGGTAATACAGGTATAAATACAATCAGTTACAGCTATTAGCTAATTGGTATTGTTATTCTAATTAATTTGTAAATTGAACTATTATTAGAACAACTTAGTTTGATTAATATTGACTCTACGATGTTAGGTGTAGATTTAAGCAGGCCTTGCCAAGATGCCTTTCTGCAATGGACGATAAGCGATAAGTCACGTGACTTTTCGTTCTAATCTGTCAGTCGCACACTTTTATTACTTACTGTTTATATGTAGTTAGTTCGCTCTAATTATTGAAATGTTAACATTATTGAATAGCATGAAATGATTATTTGTTATTGGACCCAGACATAAGCTTTAGCCTATTTTTAGTCTATAAGACAGTGCTACGCCCTTGCAGGGTGACCAATTGACCATATACATTAACAATATTATATGCAACAGCTTCGTAACCATGGTGAATGCATGAAAAAAATTTAATTGAATAGGATACGATTGCAGAATTTTCGTAATACCTTACCTAACTACCTGTTTTGGATACCCTCACACCTATTCTGCAAACAAAACAAAAATGATTCATTTCCAGTTCAGCTTCAAAAAAAAAATCTTATTCACTCAATAGCAGCTGTTGAGTCAGTGATCGGAATTCTGCAGATATCTGTAAATTACCAACCTATTACCGAATTTCAACAGCAAATTCAGCAGCATTCTCACCCAAAACAAAAGGTAGGATTCCATGTCCACTATATTAGTAAACCATTGAATTAAATCCTAGCACCTGGAACGGAGGGCTTCAAAGCCAGACAAGTGGAATTTTAGGCATCCAGGACTAATAATCGGGGGCAGGGCCAACCCCTTTTCACCCCGGATTTATATTAAATTCCTAAGTTCCAATTTGTCGAAACAATTCCTTAGGGCGGGTTCTGACCACTGTTCTGCTTCTGCGTATTTAGTTGTGTGGGTACAATGGTAGGTTATAATTGTTGGGTGGGCTTGAGGTTTCTCTGATTTGCGGGGTTTTGAAACAACATTAGTTCCTATTGCTATGTTAGTGTAACGAGATATCTATCTAATAATATTGCGAACCTAGATCAATTAAAACAGTATTAACTTAAAATTCGTGTAGTTTTTTGGTAAAGATAAGACGTTTATTGCTTTAAATTTTACATAGGTAGTACTTCCATGACAACCACAGATTGTATGTCTAGCTAAAGACTTAATCTCAAATAATACCTAATAGCAATATTTGAATAGTATTATATAATGGTAAATACGTGATCTAAGAAGGTCGTAGATCTTGAATATACCCTTCGCAAAAAATACATATATTTTGATTTAATACTGTTTTGATTTAGGTATGTTATAGCTTTATATTTTTATCGATTTCAAAAAAGGAGGAGGTCTCAATTTGACTGATTTTTCTTTTGTGTTTATGTTACTCGATCTCCGAGAATCGTGAACCGCGTTTCAAAATAATTTTTTGATCGAACGGGTATACAGTAAGTTGAAATCGGATGATGGTATCTGTGAGAAATCGGTTCCAGTCGGTTTTTTTATAAATCTTGTGATATGTAAAAAAACACGAATGGCTGCTACCCATCATCATTCTTCAATAAATGTGTGGTCAGTAACACTTCAACCACTTAGTCGCCTCTTACGATACCCATCGGAACAGCTGAGGCACGCCTGTTCAATTTATTTCTTGCCATTTTCATGTAAATCATGCACTTTTCTATTAAACATTTGTTTTCAACTTTCACCTAGCATCTCCTGAAATTGCAATGCTTCTCAAACTTTTCAAACCCATAAATACTCCCAAGACTCAAAGTTACGTAACGCGAAACACTTTAAATCCCCCATGCGCGTATTTTTCCCCGTTCCCGAACTTCGCAAGACAGCGAGCGAAAGGCTCAGTTAATGCACGTTAGAAACTTTTAATATACGCCGCACTAATAGAACAGGGAACTTGTACCGCAGTTAGCTTGGGGTGTACTGCCATGGAATTGGTGCAACTTTGCTCGTATCTGCAACACAGACTTATTATTGCAACAATGACTTATCTACATAAGGGCTAGAAAATTTGCCGCATCGACCGGTTGCGATCTATTGTGGCAGCCCTGTTTTATAGTTCATTTCTAATACCCCTTGAGTCTAGGAAGTTCCAGATTCTTTGGACTGTAATATTCTGTACCTCGTGAGGTTGAAGTGCCTACCTAGGTGAATACTTCTTTTGTACATTAGTGGTCCGCAGGAGCAGAGGATGTGCATAGCAGTTTCCTCTGATTCCTGGCAGAACCTGCATGTCGGTTCCGTTTCTTACCCAAGGGTAAGAAACACTGACTTACTGGAAAAGGCCGTATTCAGAGTGAAATAGGTGTCCTTTTCGTGAATTGATTGCTGTATATCCCAGGGTAAGCAAGTATAGCGTAGGTTTTTCTCTGTAAAATCAATTCGTAACATCACGACCGATCGCAATCGGCAAGACATTCATCCTTGCGCTCAGTAAAATGATTTGGCAAGTAAGGTTTGGTCTAAGGCGGCCGGCGGGGCGGAAAACCATACGTGCGAGAGGGAGTTCCGATATTGGCCTCTCGCTCCAACTTATGGTATGGCTCGCCGACGATCGCATGTATAATTGATTAACTACTAACCGACTTCATAAGAGGAGGAGGTTCTCATTTCAATGTTTTTTTGTGTAGGTATAATGTTACTCAATATCTCCGAGAATCGTGAATCAATTGTCTTTTTTTTAATCGAACGGTTATAACTCCCATATGTTCCCGTTGGCACTAAGTCGGGGTCTACTGATGGGATCTTGGAGTAAATGTCATAGTTAAGGCCTTAATCAAAACAAAAATTACATTCGCGTCTATTGACAAAAAAAGTGTTACAAAAGTTAGTCATATAAACTATAATGGTTTATCTGTCCAACAACCTTCAACAGTAGAAAAGAGCAGCAAATTTAAAAAATGTAGGTGCGTATTGTTCATCGCTGATGAAAAATTCGAATTTGTCGCCTTTTTCACTGCCAAAAGTTGTTACACAAAATTTAACTTCGTGACATAAAATGTATGATGTTATATTTTATTTTCATTAAATGCCCATAACTAAATACATTTTTTTACAATCCACCCTTAAGGTCCATGGATGTGATAGTTCAGAGCACGCCACGCCCGTGAGTATCACCGTTAGAAAAGGAACCTTTAACGCCGACACGTGTTCAGCGGCTCGGAAATTAAAAACGTGGCTTTGAAATGCAAAGGGGAAACTTTTACCCTCGAGCCGTGTTTATTGCGGGTAGTTTTATTTATTACCCTACTTAATTGACGCTTTTATTGATACAGCTGTAATTATTGTTTGGATTTTGTACTTTTATTTTGCAGTGGAAAGACATAACGTAAATTTAATTCGTTAAAAGCTGCATTTGTAGCCGTCTTTGCATAGAGAATCGGCCCTGGCATCAAATGCTTATCGTTTTTATTTTATAAAAGGCTCTCGTGACAAATATTATTTACTGTAAATTTGAGCTTTTTTAAGATTTAATTTTTTATTTTCATAATAACCATTATTTTCAATATTGGCTAATGCGATTCACATGAACTTTAGAAACAATAAGATAGGTACATGTAATGACTCATATATTCATGAAATGATATTGAATAGTGCCAATAAAAATCTTTAATATAAGTAGGAAACAAAACTTCAGTATTTTTATTTATCGTTTTTTTTAAAACTGCGACTCCTACAATTCTTTGTATTATTGGCTATATTAAGGACTGCTGCATAATTATATTTTTTTCATAATAATTCAATTAGTACTTCATACTAGATAAATGAAAAATGAAGTCTTCATTGCGCCTTAATTGATAGTTAATTAAAATTAACTCCTAACTATGAGTTAATAAATAGTTAATTATCAATTGAGGCTTTATTTTGCATTTTCTATTCAATGGTATTTCAAGAATATATTTTATGAGTCATTACATGTATATTATTCCCTTCTTTGGCCCTCTTTATATTCCGGTTGAAATACAGCGCATGGCGTCTCCCCGAAGTCAATCATAAGTTCGACTGTCCATCTTGTGGATAGACGTCCTACGCTGCGTTTACTTGCGTCTTCATTAGAGCACTTTCCCACCTCCTCAGCCGTCTGTTCTGAATGCAATATCCGAATAGATACAATGAAATCCAGAATAATATAAGCAATAAAAAGTACATACAATCAGGCACTTGTAAAAGCGAAACGTCTTACCCTTGACGTTATGTTTCTTTTACTTTTGTTGCAACTGCACCGCTATATTTGAAAGGACAGCCATTAATATTATTGGCGCGAAGGAAATGTATTCCATTCGTTATATTTTCTTTTTGTCCGCTGTTGGTCCCCGGTGCTGCTGGAGATCAATTCTCGCTGGTCTCAGTTCTGGAGTTAAGACGTGGCTTAAGTTACAAGAGTCAATCGACTCTGTCTTGTTCCTCATTGCCATAGTTACGTTATGCTTGGTCACTGTTAACTGGAAGAGATCCCTTGCAGGAATAAATTTGCCTTTGTACCTTTTGGTTGTTTATTGTACACAAACACAGGTAAAAATATACATATTTACAACAATGTAGTAAATATGTGTATTTTTACCTGTGTTTTGTGTACAATCAAGAAGTAACATACGATTAACATAACTTTTTTTAGAATTCACATTTAGAACTAACACGTCCCTTTCATTATGAATTCAAAGTATGGGTGCAAATTATATTAGTAGAACGTGCTGAAACATTTATTTCCACGATTGATGGATCGAATCGAATAACAACAAGAAATAACGTATGCGGAGTGAAATTTGCACAAATTTTGAACAAGTAAAAACAAAATAAAAAAATTAAATTTAACTTGTGTCTCAATGCTAAATTAATTTGTATACAATTGTTAATTAAATTGGATAGTTTTGTCGGGTTTGGCATCTTTCTTTAGAAATTATGGCCAATTGAGTAGAACAATGTCGCACAACTGCATGTATTTTCCACAAGACATATTTGCTAAGGCCAAAATCGACGATGATTCTGATTTTTTAGAAGAAGGCAAGATTTGAAACACTGTTTTATAAAAATCTCGCATTCTTTTCGTTTCCAATAAATGATATTAGAAACCCTAGTGTAATGTAACAATTTGGCTACAGCCACTTTTCAGAAAGAGCTCGAATAAAGGAAATTACGTTAATCCGAATCACAAAATCGAACAGGGAGCTCAGAAATACTTCTAAATATGACAACAAAATTGATGAAAAACATCCTCAAACCATGGGCATTACGAAACATAAACAAAGAGCAAGCCTATCAACACGCAAAATAAAAATAAACAACTTTGAAAATATGACTTCGATTTGATCAAAAAGTGTAAAAAACACTGCTTTTTCAGTAACAGATGTCACGGTGAACGACTTATAGCTAATTTCAATTAAATATTTTTAGCATAATAAGTAAGTATCAATAGACCAATTAACAAGAATATGAAATATAATGAGCAAAGGATTTTTATTTAAAAAGTTTTCCTACAGAAGATAAAATTAGAGGCAAGAAAAATGCTAACATTTGTTTTTTCGACATCAATGGATAAAGTATGATAAAACTAAAGTTATACACTTTGGATTCAAGTAGTTTTTATCTTGCATGAATACTTGTTAAAATCGATATTGAAAAACGTACATGTTCAAGAAAATAATAATGATATCATTTATTTAATATAATATTTAAACTTTGTGCAGATTTTATTCCGCATACGTTAGTTGATCCAGCCCAGCCACAAGAAAATTTTCCAGAAAGACTACAGTTGCCAATTGGAACCTTAGGCAACTCAGGAAATATGTCAAAATGACATCATAAATCAGGCTGTAAGAAATCGCTTATTAAGATTTGTATGGCATTCGTTGCATGTCACACTCGTTAATGTTGACACGATGCTCTTTATTGGAGATTAGGTCACTACATATTTCAGATGATCGGCATCTTCATAAAGATCGGCAACGTAGAAGTGACTTCATCCATTGTTGCAGGTTTCTATTCTAATCGAATGCAATTGCTTATTATCCATCATGCTAATTATGACATAAGACACAATTATAATACAGGGTGGGTGAACGATATGAAGTGTTACCAAGTAGATTTTATTAAGTCTGGTGTCTAAGTAGTAGCACGTAGTAGCGGCTTAATTATCGGAAATATTTTTGGAAACCGCATTGAAGTCTTAGGCACACAAACATTTGTGTTGTAGACAGCAAGCATAAGAACGAGTCTGAGCTTTTCGGATTATAAAGGTCGTAAGAACCAAAAATGCCCGAAAACCGAATTTCAGATGAATTTCTCCAGTGCAGTGAGTTTTGGATTTTTTATCTGGTCTTTTTTGAAGAAAAAGGTGAGAGTAATTAAACATACTAGTATTATAAATGGAATGAAGAAAGCGATAGTATTTCACTGGCACATACAACTACCACTGGATCACAAACGTGCTGCGAGCAAATATTCCTTTACAATTTGAATACCACGGTCAAGGCAAAAGTTAGTCATATTGACTAAAAGTAAATTTAATCACAAAACATTTTTTCTGTTGTTTTTTCTTACTTATAGTAATAAATTGTTGCAACTAAAAAAAGTACTTATAGTCTTTTGAAATCGGTAACACTTCATATCGTTCACCCTGTATATTAGATAGCTGATAGTTTACATAGAGACCAGTCCAAACAATCACATTATTTTGCAGAAATTTTCATCAAAGTACAGTCGTTTTCGAGATTCCTGAAATATTTACATTTAAATTAGAAATTTAGAAATACGCTTTAAATAATTGCGCGTTTGAAATTATAAGATATGCAACTTGCTCCGGGCACTTCACTTGCACCAATCACCGTGCTTGAAAGTGTTCGTAGCAGCATTTATAAATCAAACGAGAGAAATGGTTCCCGGGCGCGACAACAGATGGCGCAAGTTCTGATGGTGGTCTTAACCGGGGTTTTTAACTTTTACCATTATTGCCGGTTCAAACTGTTTGAGAAACGGTGGCTTATAAAGCGAGTGCTTGTACGAGTATGTGGCTGGTAGAAACTTGGATTGCACTATTTACCCAAATGGGGCTTACTGGGGAAGAGTAAATTGTGTGGTGTTCCTAGCGAGAAAGATTTGCTTGAGCTCGTAAAGGAATTATTTCAATTTACTTGTCTATAATGATACATAATATAATTATAAAAAACCTTAACTACAAAATGAATTTGAACTAAAACTAAAATTAAAAAATGTGGAACGCCTCACGATTTTACGTGTTTCTTTTTCCTTGCGCAGGGGCCATGCTAATCTTCACTTTAACGTTCTAATCTTAGAATATGTACTGCCAAAGCAAGTAAGTATTAACACCTGACAACTGTATACAATAATGACCTATGTGCTAAAAAGAAGAGAAAAAATATAACACCGGTGAGATGGACGGTGGCCGATGGCCATGGTGACGGCAGTAAGAATACATTTGTCACCACCCCAAGTCTTTCCGTGGGTGTCGTAAGAGTCGATTAAGGTATTGAAGTGTCGCTGGCCATTCTTTAATAGAAGATTGATGATGGGCAGCAGCGTCATCATAGTGGACACATTATTGCGTGGACACAGTCCGCTTGCCCAGCGTGGCGATTATGGCGTGGCATCTTATCTACCTCCTAATTATCTATACGCATAATAATATGTGATAGCCACTCAATTGCTTTTTGTAACACTGTGGTTACCAGCTTTCACTCTGATTTTACATAGGGATAAAGCTCAACCAAAATTTCAAAGCAAATGAGTGGACAGGAGAGGACTACCTGCAGCTACAGCAGTGGACTGAGATAGGCTGATGAAGACATGGAAGATAAAATAAATAAATAAATATCTTGGGACATCTTACACAAATCGATCTAGTCCCACGGTAAGCTCAATTAAGGCTTGTGATGTGCTCGGCGCGATAGTCCCTGCGCGGTCGACGTAGATAAATTTATTTGAAAATCGTAACGTTACTCCGTCATAAGAATGAATAATTTTGCTGGATATTCTTTTATTGATATAAAAGAATATCCAGCAAAATTAGCAAAATGTTGACTTCCGTAAAACTATATTTTGGACTATAGTTTTCTTACTATGGTTACTTGACTATAGTTAGCTCCCAACTATGGTCCGAAACTAAGTCAAATATCTTCGATTTAGTGTCATTACTCGTATTATATTATTTACGCAGTTGTTACACAATGTCTCCTCATTAATGTTTAAAAACTTAGATAAAACCAAAATAAAAAAATATCCATTGATGCCTAATTACGAGTTGAACTTGTGGACCATAGTTGTAGTAGTGGATTATAGTTGTATGGTTTTACGGTTCTAGATATGTTAATTACATACGCCTTGTAGTAACTTTCGCTGCAACATTGGTTGGCACATCAATAAAATCAGTCAACCCACCAGCGACAACGCTCTCAGAAAAAAGGCAAAAGATAAAACTGTTTTTTAAACGGATTACTTACATTGCGACCAGCCCAAAATCACTGTAAAGTGTTTGAAACGTCGGGATGGTGTTCAATTTAATTAATATACGCGATATAATCCAATGAAATAGTTTTATTTCATGAGTAATCTTCGCGGTAGCCGATGATAATATTATAGATATTCCGATCAGGAAAACAGTAGGGTAGCGTACTCGTAAGCCTTTTACATTTTCTCCTTCATGTGCTTTTGCTCTCATTCTTTCGATCCTCTTAATCGCTCAACTGCATTTGATGTGACTTATGAAGCGCAAAACATTTCTTTAACAATGTAATGCAAAAAGATCAACCATCAAAAGGCAAAGTGCAAACTTTTTGTCATCAGCGCGTGTCTACATACGAAGACCTCTGCACATGCAAGTAAATGTAGCCTTTTCGTGTTTTTTTACTAAAATGGTAGTTCAATGAAGACTGGTCTGCCGTCATATGCTAAAAGGCCGTCTTTTGACATTTTGGCAAAATTGACTTTTTGAGATATTCGTAATGTCCAGGTGAAGCCGCATCGACCTATCTGGTCCATTTTCTTCTAGAAGGCTTAGTTCTCGAGATAAATTAGTTAAAAAAGCCGTATACGCATCAATTTTGCAAGAGTTCCTAATCTAAAAGGCGACTTTTGACCTATTCAAAGCTAAAAGGACGTATATGCTAGCTATACGTCTTTTTAACCTTTCACAAGAACCTAATATTATTCACAGTGTCTAGCCTAAAAGAACGTATAAGACAAATACAAAGCAAAAAAGACGTATAACCTTCAATACGTTCTTTTAGGATAGTATCGGTACCACAACATTAGATCTGACTCTAGTCTAAAACACCGTATAACGTTTTATTTGGATAAAAATGTCGTATACGTAATTTTACCTTAGCATCACTTTACTACTTTTCTTTCACGGCACTAATCTATAAATACGTATTACTGTTATACGTTCTTTTTAGTCTGTACAGAGTTCGTAATTATTCGATGTATGCCTGTAAAATGGCCGTGATTGTCACAAACTAGTTAATAAAGCCGTATATTAGAACTAGTAAATGAAGACGTAATTGGAGTGAGAAAGACATATGCCCGAAATTTGTGAATTCCGAAGTTCGCAGTAGGTATACAGGTTGTGACGGTCCCTACGAGAGCTGTGGCGGCTTATCGTGCGCTAATTGGTCGTTAATATTATGTTCCTTATTATAATTATAATACAATGATATTTATATTGATGTTAGTTTCTTTATAATATGCCGTATATTATGGCTGCGAAGTATGAAGTATAAGACGAGTCTAGGTGAAGAGGCCGTTAATGGATTTTAGGCCCGCAAAGTCCCGATTTTATACCATACAAATTGTGGTACAGGCTTCATATCATTCAGCCCTTTCAAAATATATATTCACACGAGTTGCAACGCAACAATGCAAAGTCTTGTTGTTTGGTGCATTATGATATTATATTTTTTTATCTTGTAATTTTTTATAGTTAGTTACGCAATTACACAGGGGAAGGAATATGTGACAATGTTTAACTATGAAGCATGGTTTTGGGGATACAGCTCTATTATTTTGTTGTTTTTTGTATACATTTTTTTTCATGGCTTTATTGAGAAAGTCACTATTTATTTATATGTCATATTTTATTTATTTATTTTACCTGCTCTTTACTTAATATCCTCGTTTTGAAGTTATATTTAAGAAGTCAAAGATTTTATCAAATTTGAAGTTCATATTTAAAAAACTTTGGATCAAACCAACTTGGGACATCTTATTGTATTACAATCATTTCTGTGAGTAACTCTTAAATCCCAAAAGTTTATGACAAATTTTTCATTTTGGTAACCAATATTTAATTATTCACAAAGTTAATACGCTAAAGAAATTTATGTTATTTTTGATGTTTTACTAAATGAGAAATCTCACTATATCATACTGTTAAGCTTTAAACGTACTGTGACAAATGCTAACTTGATTGCCTTTCGTACTAATACCTAAATAGGGTTTTAGTTTAAGTAGGTATCTATCTAAAACATATTATACATGTATATACCAGTCATGGTTGTCACAGATAATTATGTTAAGGAATTAAATGTTTTTGTTAATATTCTACTCAAATAATGTAGGTAACTATTCGAACCAAAGACAATTAAATTAGCAGACATTGTAAAAATGTTTATACTTGAGAATAACACAAACGAGATTCCTTATTTAGTAAAACATAAAAAAGGTTGAAATTCATACGAGTAACACAAGTTATAATTATTAAAAAAAAGCCTAACGATTTTAAATAAAATTAATTATTTAAAACATAAATCTGAGAATATTTTTTATATTTGTTTTGTATATAGTTTTTGTCCCTGATTAAAAATGTGTCTTTTATTTCAAATATTTGTTAGCCTTTGTAACCTACTTGGTAGCGACTCTGCTTACGAAGCTAGAGGTTCCGGGTTGAAATGCCGGCGTTGGCATTATTTGTGTATTTATTTATCACAAATCTTTATTTCTTGGTCGTAGCGGTACATATATTTAAGTATTACATTTATATTAGCTTTAATCTTTATGTATATACTATTATGTATATTGTCGCACTTCACAATCCTTAATTGAGCTTATCGTGGGACTATGTCGATTTTCCACAATATTTAAGAATAAGAATAAGAAAGTATTTATTGCCACAACTAAAAAAATAACAGCACCACAATGCATTTAATCACACCCGCATGCAGAAAACATTACTATTATATTGGAACTATGATTTGTTTATTATTTATTTAAGATATTTAATAAAAATATGTTACTGAATAAACGTACTTCTATTCATTTAACAGCTAAACACTAATCTATAAAGCAGTATATTACATGCCGTTGGTATTTATACGTACTTTAAGATTAGCACACGATACGAAAATTTTAAATAAGTATTAATCTTGCTTAAATGCTAACTAAAAAGAACGTATAAGTGCTATATGTCGTTTTAACTTAAGACTTTTAATGAAAAAGTATATTGTTGCTAAGCTAAAAAAACGTATATCACTTTATACGGCTTTTTTGATTAGTAACCATGCGTTAACAGGGAAATCCTAAGTTAGAATGCCGTATAACGTGTATTTACTGCCTTTTAGCTTAGTACAACCTACAGCTTTTTAAGCGTTAAACTAAGCTAAAAGTATTTTTGTTAAATAAAAAAAAAACTAATGTAATAAAGTTCACACAAACACCGTTTTTTGTACGTACATATATGTAGCTCCCATATACAAAAGAAAAAAGTGGAAAAAGTTGTTTCATTTCGTAGAAATTACAAAAACAAGGTTTTTCGCGATTATCTCGAAAGTAACTTTTGTCAAAAGACGGCCTTTTAGCTTATGACGGCAGTGGTGTGATGCATGGTACCGCCTCGAGCGATTCACTTTTGTTTTAAAAGGACGGTTGAGCGATTGTCTCCCGCCTTTTCTGATGTGTTCCATTTTTGTTTTGTAAATGTTTCTTTTTAAGAATTTAGCTAGAACGGTTTCCCGCTTAGAAGCTTCCCCAAATGTTTTTAATAATGCTGCTTTTGTTCGCGGCTTTGGGTAACGTTTGCTGAAATGTTTTGTTTGATGATATGGTTCTGAGGCGTTTTAAGGTTTTTCTATCTTGAAGATTACATAAATGTCATACACAAAAAGTTTGAATTATTTGTAGTTAGTGTAAAAATTTTGACATCCCTTCTTCACGGCAATGACTGAATATTCATTTTATTTATTTATTATATTTATTGGAAAACTAACAGCACATGAATCTTAATATTACCCAGGTTCCCCAGGTTCTCGCAAGTAGAAATCTTATGAAACTATCTATCTTTAGATTTTGTTTAGATTTTTTTTGGTGCAAAGGCGAATTTATATCAAGCTTGAATCGCCTATTGGAATAACACAGTCGCACATAAAACAGCGGAGACCCAATATGGGCGATCGCACCACATTACACGTGAGACGTAATGACCTTTACGGCTACCGGTGCACAGCTGAGACATGGTACAGCAGGCTTTAGGTTCCAAGCCGCAAGTCAGATCTCGAAGTCGTCAGTCAAACCTCATAATGTAAGTTCCTGTAATCTTATCTTCAGTATTTTTGACGACGCAAAAGTGATTGTGAAATCCTACTTTAATAAATGTTTTTTTACTTTGACTAAGCAGTACTGCTAAGCAGGACTTCCGCATAAGACTGCTTGAGTATCTTAGCTGGACACAAAGACACGCTGTTCGAATCGTCGACGGTTCGAATCTGAAGAATAATATTGATTATTTGAGCCATAGGAGAGAGCTTTGTTTTCTCATGTATGTTCTGTCGCTGAAACAATGGGTAAACCTTTTGAAATGATGCTCACGGCCGCTTTCTGCCACTGCACTGCTCACTGTTGGCAGAGCATTCATCCTGATATCCTGGTAGTTGAAGGGTCACGTCACGTACGGCGTGATTCTGACTTAAAAAGAAATTTCTCTTGCGTGCATCTTAGCTGTGGGGTGAATTCCGTGCCTTTGGCAAGAGACTACAATATGGCCTTCTTCGAAAAAGGAAATCATAGGTTAGCAACGGACTTATGAATAACTTATACTTATTATCAGGCGACCCTTACTCGTATGCTTGTTCGTTTCCCATCGTTGTGGTATAAAAAATGCTGCATTTTCCGGGTTCCATTTCTGGTGAATGCTCCTCTTTGTGTATTTATCACAAAATTGTCATTAAAAGGATAAAGGTGATGTGGTTAGAGCTGATCTTTGGATGAGACCATCAATTGGAAAAGAGAATCACGGCAGGTAACATGACAAAATTAAACGTGTCAATAGATAAATCGTAACTAGTAGCTATATATAACAATGCTTTCAGCGATGTGGCTCAATAATCGATATTGTAGTAAGGTTCTCCAATACCCTTTCAATAAATACCTGCTGTGCCCATATCCCCTATAGCAACTGACAAACAAAACACAAGGCGACCACACTAATGGGTTATTGTGCTCATAAATACCTATTACGTGCCCAGTGCCGTAATGCTGTCTCTTACAGTATTGCTTTAGGTTACGCGTGCGTTATTGAGATAATATACGTTGATTTTAATACTTTAAGAGGCTTTGTTTACTCAGCTGGAGGTAATTATATAATAATGCTGGCAATATTTTGGGTACCCTATATTCATGCATAATATACATTATGACGATATAATTTTGTTATTTACTTGGTACAAGATAATGATTGTATTAGGTACTCCTATTTGAGGACTAAGGGACCTAAGTATTAATTACTACTACTACTATTTTGAAACATACGAGTAAGTATCATTGTAGACAAACGGCAAGTTAGGCAACTTTACATAGACACTTACATTTACTTCGTTATCATTATAATTTTCTCTTCATCATCATCATCATTTTTTCTGCAGCTGATACAGATATATTTTCTATCGAAAAAGCACGCTTTGAGAAGAACAATAAAAAAGTTACAAAAATAGCGAGATAACTACACCAATATCAACCAATGTTTATTATCACAAAATCTTTGCATGGACAACGGCGTGTTCATAATTATGTATTCCGACAGTTTCGATAGAAATGTCAGTATTTCATCCTATTAAACAAGCAGGACTCGACTAATAACTTAACATTGATTAAACACTTGTACAAATAAATGGGATTGAACAAATTTGTACAGCCTATTTACTCAATTAATCCAAACTGGTAATGGAACAAGTAAACTGACTTTAACATAAATTCCTAGGGTTTTTTACTTCCGTTATTTATGTGACATCGTTTTAGGCTGAGAGTCAGATTAATTATTTTACAGGTAGTTAGGTAAGATCATTCTGGTGAAATTGATTGATTAACTTTAGAAAATCGCTTTGAAATTGGAACTTTTGATTGGATTACTTACTTGTGTAAATGCAAAATAATGTTGCCAAAATATGATCCGTTCTTTTTTATGTTGTATGTATAGCTAAAATCCGCATCCCTGTACTCTAACGGTTGCATTTCGATTTTCACAAATGTTCTAAATCTTCCCAGAAAATATACATAATATGGGTATATCAAATATTTATGTTGTATTATGAACATTCCGAATATATTTTTTATTATTTCAATAAGCGTAACAAACTGATTGTGTCCAAAAACAAGCAACGCAAATGAATATTTACATCAAAGGATGAAAAAATGATGCCTCTTAATCTTTTAATTATACGAAAGGCAACAAAGGGTTGCTTAACTTTTTAATTTTTTTTATTTTAGTAATTTGAGTACCAGTCGTTAAAATGTCAGAGAATAATTATAGCAATTTGTTTTCGACAGCAGTGGTATTTCGACAACATTGAGACAGTAATTGCAGCATTTGATCAAAAAGAAAGATGGTGTCCGTTTGATTTGAATTAGGGTGAAAGTTATTTCAGATAACGAGTTTTTGTCATATTTTTCTAAATATAAATATATTTGCATTGCACGTAGAACCGATGGCCTGGTGAAGGTCGCAGAAGTCCGTGGATGCGGGTGGCGCAGGACCGGTCATTGTGACAATTTTCGGGGGTGGCCTATGTTTAGCAGTGGACATCTTTTGGGTGGATATATGATGAATATAATGAGTTTTTATCATCCCATTTTAAAGGACAAAGGACGGATTTCCGAGTTAGGAAAAAACATTATTGTTGTGGGTACGAGAGAGCAATGATAAACTATGAGCAATATCACAAGTGGAAGTAGAGCTGATATGATGATGATGAAAATATTTGCATTGGGATAGAAAAGTTCTCTAGTAGGGACCACGTACCAGAAAGCGCAGCGCAGATGGATCCGTCACAAGATGGACTGATTGACCTGGTGAAGGTCGCAGAAGTTCGCTGGATGCGGATGGCGCATGACCAGACATGGTGGCAATCATTGGGGACGCCTAAATCCAGCAGTGGCCGTCTTTGGCCTGAAATGATGATGACTTACAAATTCTCGTCTATTTTTGTTACATTAGATACTTGAAGTCGTGTTACAAATAAAAAAAATCGAACTACTTGTCATTATGACATGGTTTTGAGTGGCGTATAATTTTAATTAAGTGTACAACCAGGCCATAAGCGATATTGAACGAGAAATGGCATTCGTCCCTCGACCTACTTTACAAGAGAACCGAAGCGTTTAGTTTTAAATTAACGATGGAATTTAAAGAATTACGGGTGAAACGGAAGCTATTTACAAATCCCAGGGATGGAACCCACTTCCCCCTAACAGAACCCTCTTTCTGTAATTGCTGGGATATCGGCTATAATCCGATAAGAGGTTGAATTAACTTTTTTAGGCGATTTGTTTTTCTGCCGTTTTTTCTAGGTAAGTGATTAGGTAATTTGAAGATTTCGGCGCATTAACGAATCGAGGATTTGGGATAAGAGGAATCAAAGGCGGTGATTATTTTCGCAACGTATTTTTCCAATCAGCGTTTCTGTTTTGTCTTATTGAAGTTATATTTTTTGGCAATTTTAAGTTATTTCTGGTCATGACCGCCCGTTCCAGCTTTGAGGTAATATTCATCAAATCAAAACAACAACAGAAACAAATCAAGTTATCTTTTATTACAAATAATGTTGATTCGTGTTTTCTAGTCACACTACTATCATCTGTATCATCATAAACTATAAAGAACCAGACTTTTTTCTTTAACATTAATCATTTAAAATACTATCTTCATTTTATTTAAAGAGATCCTAGGTAGTAAATTTCTGAATATATTTATTGTAATAATTACGTTAATTTCTCGTAGTGTATTAGAGGTTTTTGCCATAAAAAAGCCAGACAAAGAAAAACTTTTATGAAACATCTAATTTCTTTTGTACCTACCTAGTGCAGGTTTAATGTTCTGTGAAAAGTGATTAGCCAGACAGAAAGTATTAAGAATCAGTTAAATTTGCATGTTACTAGTGAAGTACTACAAGTTTAGGTATTTCCAAGATTCCCGCTGTCTAGATTTCTGAGCAAGATAATCACCAAAAAAATAAAAAATATAAACCAACTTCCAACCGATTTCTCCAAGACGGTTTGATTTTTTTTTAATCGGTACACGATATCGAGTACCATACTTCATTCAAATAAAAAATCAGTCACATTGAGAACCTTCTTCTTTTTTGTAATCAACAACAGTTTGTAGGTGACAAATTTATTCTTACTGCCGTCACCACGCGGCGGTAGGAACATAACAACAACAACAAATTATTATACTTTTTTTTATCAGCCTGGTTTAGTGTCTCACTACTGGGCAAAGGTCTCCCCTCTTTTCCTCCATTCGGCCCGGTCATCACATTTCTCCCGCCAATTCGGATAAATGCGTCCAGGTCGTCCCGCCATCTCCTTCTCGGTCTGCCAATGCCCCAGCCAGCACCATCAAAGGTTTCCCGTGGGTCCCAGTCTGAAACCATTTTTGCCCAAATTATTACAATATTATTTAGCTTACGGTGTCTCACTGCTGGGCAATGGCCACCCTCTCCTTTCACGTGTATCTGTCTAACCACTCAGATGCTTTGAAATTTTGGTTGACTTTCATTCCTATGTAAAGTAAGAGTAACACCTGGTAACCACAGTTACCAAAAGCAATTGAGTGGTAATGCGACACTACCACAACAACAAATACCAGAAAAAATCTGGGAATGTTCCCAGTAGGTACTACACCTCACTACACGTCCATAATATTCATAAATATTAGAACAACTAGTCTAGACTAGAAAACTCTATTACGAGTTGATCCCATTTTTGCAATCTCTAGTGAGAAATAATTTCTGTAACTGAATTTTAATCCCGTATCGGTATACTTTTGACGTGTTTTTGTTGGAGTGAAATATAAATGGAAATACGATATTACTGAATTGAAGGCCTTGGGGGATATCAGTAAATGTTTGGAATAAAATAAATGTAATCATGTTAAGGGTCGGATAGATGTGGGAAATTTTACAGATTCTGTCAAATTTCCCCATTTCGCACACACGCGCACTTCACGCACACTACCTCATTTTACCGAGCGGGGTCATTGAACCTCGGTGATTTTTTTTAGGAAAGCGGCCGAGTTTGTAATTTATCACTACCTCTTTTGAAAAATTACACTTGTTAACGTACTAGATGGTAAAAAGATAGAGAGGGATAGATTTTATGAGACTATCCTTGTCTTTTCGAGTCGTCTCAATGCAATGCAAAAGACAGATTTAATAGGAAGAAGATAAAATGAGTGTTTTAAATCGACACGAGCTAGGAATTTCCTTTTCGCACGTGTATCATACGACGTTTTTCAGTACAGATGGCCCTCTGAAGTTTCTACCTGATAAGAAATGAGCCATTTCTCGCACCAGTGCGGCAAAAATCTGTACTAAAAATGGATTTTCAGTACAGATCAATCAATTTGTTACAGTCATCATCAGATATATCTGAACGACCACGGCACTCAAAAATATCTGAGCATGCACACGAACGCCATGATAATAGCGGCCTGCTCAGATATTTATGAGCACCCTGGCCGCTCCGCTATATCAGATGGTGACTGTACAGCATCGTATTCTGATTAGGAATTAGTAAGAGAAAAAAAATCCGCGTTAGAACAAAATGGCTTGGTTCGATAGTATGCCTGTTTGACCAACTGGTTGTAAGGCAAGCCATTAGTCCACTATAATAAAAAAAAATCTATTTTACTGATCAGAACACGATACTGTTGAATATAGGCCCTAAGTATTCACTATCACTAGCTTTTCGTAGACATTCAACTTTCCCACTGCTGTGTGCGCCAAACGCACAAGAGTCCACCAACGATTGCAGTGCCAACGACGCACATTTGCGAGTCCATACTAATTTGACATTTACAGAGGTAAATATTCTAAAATTTATTTTTTCTTTTTGGAGATTATTAAGAAGTTAAACCTGAACAATTGTTTAATGAGATTAATAAGTGTATAGATGTAATGCACAATCTCTTATTTTCATATATTGAAGAAAAAACCCGATTCTATCTTCTCCACAATTTGTTTCAGTGCAAACGGTGAAGTAGTTTCCGTGAAAAGCCAAATGAATGGAATTATGCATTACATTTGTATAATTATTAATGTGACTTACCAGCAGTTATCAGGTTTAAGGGAGCTTATTTTACTAAATTAAATTGCATTCATTATAAAAATAAAAATGCACATAGGTAAAACATTAAGGCATTTATTATATATTATTATCTTAAATGGTAATCAGTAGTTTATTTCAAGAATTACAATTACAACTGTAAATTGAAGAATTACAATTACAAGAAAAAAGTAGATGTTAAAAAAATATTACATTTACTAATTTAAATATTAGATGTCATATAGGTACTAAATAAATAAACAATATCGAAGTTCACCAACGGTGGAATTTGGAGAGTTGTCCTCAGTTTTGCGGCTGTTGCCTAAACCACTCGGCCACTCCAGTGGTTTAAGCATCAGCCACGAAAGCTGAGGACGTTGGGTTCAAATTCCACCTATGGCGTTGGTAAGCTTCGGTATTTTTTCTGTGGTATATGGCATCAAATATTTAACTTTATATAGGTATTAATCAACTTTTTTCTGTCTGTTATTACCATGGTTACGGTCGCCTGAGTCACGCTGGTTTTATGCAAAATTGTGCCCCTTAAAGTATGCAAAAACACATTTTTTTGGTGTTAATAAGGCCCTTCCTTAATGGGCCACCTACAAACATCCACTACATGCATGCTTGCATAATTTAAGTGGCATAATTTTGAATAAACCCAGCGTGACTCAGGCGACCGTAACCATGGTAATAACAGACAGAAAAAAGTTGATTCACCCAGGTACATCGTAGTGTTACTACCTACTTAAAAAATATTTTATAAAATAATTTGAGTTGTTCCACAAAAATTGTAACCGTTATAATGGCGGGACCAGATCCTGAATTCGATCGATTCATATTGCATTATTTACTAGTAATGAATTAGTACTATTTGGTACCTGTTGTAAAAAAAATTGTACCTCTTCAATTTCAAAGTTATAATATATTCAATCAGTCTGGTCCCGCCATTATAACGTTATAATGGCGGAACCAGGTCCTGAATTCTGTCGATTCATATTGCATTATTTAGTACTGAATTGATACTAATTGTTCATTTTACTAAGCGGACACGAAAAACCTCACGTAAATGTTATTTTCTTTTATCATATTTTATTTTTATTTGTGAAATATTATTTATCTAAAAATAGACAAATAATAAGTAATGTCTCAATTTAATATATTAATTATCGGCAACTACATTTTTAAACTACTGTTTGGCCACGAAACTTATGTTCTGCAAACTACTTTTTGACATTTTATAACTAGTTGCGAACTATACATGTTTGAATTTTTTCAATGATTTAGTTTTACGTCTATCGTTTTTTAAGTGTATCTTCACAATAGGCCATTGCCGCTATATGTATAGGATGGAGATGAAGACAATTTTATGGATGTCGTCTTTTTAAACGAATTCTATGATTATTTAATTAAATAGCTCTAATGTCTGACCCTTATGATGTGCCCTTGCCAAAATAGACCAAAATAACCAGTGAGAGATACTATGTCTTCGATAGACATCAAAGAACCGATTTTGGATGCAATATTTTCTATAAATATTCCCGCTAACTTGGCCCTGTTGCGAAATAGGAAGCAGTTAAAAGACCATATAATCAAATTGCCCGGCAAGCAAGGGCGTTCTTCCCGAAATTGTTTTTTTTTATGATTTTCTACTCAGGCACATACTCTTCTACGACAGCATGACAGTATTAGGACTGCGGTAATGTCATTACAATCATATTTTAGGTACCTTTTGTGGGCCACCAAAATGCGAAAATTCCATACTTTTTTAGTGAAACGACGTAAAGTTCAATAGCCAATTTTAAGGTATGCAACTAAGATTTCTGTGTTTAGACTTCGGTGAATCTTCAAGCATATGACACTCTCTAAATTGTTTAATGATTTAGTATAACGTCGATTTAAAATTTCCTAGATATTTGCAATCTTTCACAGTGAATATTTTTCTGTACACCATTGTGCAGAATCAATTTACGATTATCAAATTGAATATGTCTTATCAGATATATTAATGGATACTTGAAAAGCAAACATATATCAATTGAAAAAGATGGATTTGCTAATTTCATGGCTGTAAACTGTTCATCGATCGATTTTAAAACCGATGTATAATAGACGTTTAAGTGTGTCCTCTTAGTAAAATGAACAGTCCTTATTTGGTACCTTTTGTAAAAAAAATAGTACCTCTTCCATTTCAAAGTTATATTTGAAATAGTCTGGTCCCGACATTATAACGTTATAATGGCGGACCCAGGTCCTGAATTTTGTCGGTTTACATTGCATTGTTTAGTACTGAATTGGTACTATTTGGTACCTGTTGTAAAAAAAAAATAGTACCTCTTCCATTTCAAAATTATATTTCGAATAGTCTGGTCCCGACATTATAACGTTATAATGGCGGGAAATAGTCTGGTTCAAATGGTCTGGCGGAACCACACTATTTCAAATATAATTTTGAAATGGAAGAGGTACTAATTTTTTTACAAGAGGTACTAAATAGTACTAATTCAGTACTAAATAATGCAATATGAATCGACAGAATATGGACAGAATTCAGGACCTGGTTCCGCCATTATAACGTTATAATGGCGGGACCAAATTATTCGAAATATAATTATTGAAATGGAAGAGGTACTAATTTTTTTACAACAGGTACCAAATAGTACCAATTCAGTACTAAATAATGCAATATGAATCGACATAATTCAGGACTTGGTTCCACCATTATAACGTTATAATGGCGGGACCAGACTATTTCAAATATAACTTTAAAAAGAGGTACTTTTTTTACAAAAGGTACCAAATAGTACCAATTCAGTACTAAATAATGCAATATGAATTGACAGAATTCAGGACCTGGTTCCGCCATTATAACGTTATAATGGCGGGATCAGACTGATTGAATATAACTTTAAAATTGAAGAGGTACAAATTATTTTACAACTGGTACCAAATAGTACTAATTCAGTACTAAATAATGCAATATGAATCGATCGAATACAGGATCTGGTCCCGCCATTATAACGGTTACCAAAAATTACATTTAGTTTCGCACGAGGTATCATTGTTGTTAATGTTATTATTATTACACAAGGTACATTTATAAATATTACATTATGTTGTGGAAATAAAGTAATTTTCCATAACTAGCTACGGCGGCTTCACGTGGGCGGAATACTGCTACTAAATATACTATTGTTCATTAATTATGCAGCCCCCGTATTGAATAATTATCTAATCTATCTGATTTTGATAAAAACGTCGAGAGGGTTTCGCAGTAACCATAATAATAGCGGGACCAGATCCTGAATTCGATCAATTCATATTGCATTGTTTTACCTTTTGTGAAAAAATAGTACCTCTTCTATTTCTAAGTTATATTCAAAATTATCTGCCATTTTGAAAAGAGAGTACCTATCTTTGAAGTTTCTATTACCTGCATTTGAAGTATACATATATGGACTCATTGCCTATTTGAAAAGATCCATTTTAAAAATAAATTTCAAGTGCAATTATAAATAATTACATTACATTTACAATAGTACATTATAAATAAAAAATATAATATAAATATACACAGTTTTTATAGACGAACTTCATTACCATTGACAATTAAAATTATCACGTAGACATTTTATCTACGACGACACTGCCACCAAGTGGATGCCGCAAACTAGGCGGGGACGAGGCAGGCCCAGGCGGAGATGGCAGGACGACCTGGACGCCTTCGCCAACAGTTGGCCAGACTTGGCACTGAACCGGGAGCTGTGGAGATCTGAGGGAGAGACATTTGCCTAGCATTGGGACACGTCTACAGGCTAGGAAAAAAATCGATCCTGTTTCTGTTCAGGATCAAAAGCTTGTATAGACCCAAAAAAAGTTTTCGTCTAGAAAAGCCGCAAATCGAGATTTAAAATCCCCATACAATTTGTATGAATGTTAAAATAGTACATTTTGACACAAGTGCGAAAAACATGAAATTCGAAACGAGTGGCGATGTTTTGAATCGACACGAGTTACAAATTTCGTTTTTGCACGTGTCTCCTACGACATTTTTTAGTACAGATGGCCCTCCGAAGTTTTGGACCTGACGTAAAATGACCCACTAAAATACACCATACACCAAAAAATACACCATCGGTACTAAAAAATATTTTTTCACGCTTAATTTTTTTATGTTAATCGATTCCATTCGTATCCAGTACCAATAGTTTCTTAGGGGTCAACTTATAGCAATGTATAAAAAAGCCAAAATTTCAAGAAAACTGTTTTCATAGTTACATTTACTATGGAAAAAAAGTGAAAGTCTAATTACATCATATGTCACGATAATTATACCTCCTATGCTAAATGACAATAATACTTTGTGGAAACATTAGCTACATTCATTATCTCTATTTGCGGCTTTTCTAGTAATACATTTTTTTTGGTCTCATACAAGCTTTTGATCCTGAACAGAAACGGGATCGACTGGCATCAAAAAAAGTTTGTTAAAAAGGACAATTTTCTCGCAACCTGTATGATTTTTCCAAAATCAGTAAACGCCAATTTTCATTAATTTAAAATCGAGGAAAGTCTTATAAGACCATTTTCGCATAGCTACTCTGGATGTGGTAGCTGCCCTCACTGACCCAAAAATAATTTCTACCCTGTCTACACCGTGTTTTTATTGATTTCCGTTAAATTAAAGGGAAGCTTATTTAGGTCAAAAATGATCTATTTCTCTAAGAAACTAGTGTCTTAACACTTACTGTTATTGAGTTATTTAAAAAATAAGTTTAATGACTGAACAAGTGTATTGCAACCTTTATTACATCCTAATGTTACTTATTTTGACATGTGCCTTCACAGCAGCCGCCAGTCGCCCGAAATCTTATTTTTGAGGTTCTCTCACACTTACCATTACAATTATTATGTATGAAAACGAAAAAAAAAAAAGTTTTTTTCGAAATTAACAAAAGCCGATATACCAGGCAACTTCTATAAATGTTCCAAGTAACCTGTCCAATTTAACGGAAATCAATAAAAACACGGTATATATATTACCTATATATAAAAAAATAATACTTATACTTGCAAATGGAAATATTAGGGGCTTATATACGTAGCGGGTACGCATTTGCGGGTTGTAACGCACATAGCTTATTTTCTTTCTTGGTATAAACGACGTCAGTGTTCGTTTATTTCTTTTGTTCCCCACTTGAACAAAGCTGAAAACTTAGGAAAAAAAGTGTTAAAAAATCATAAGAAATTTACTCAAGAAAGACCAACCGACCTAACGAAATAATAGTAAAGGGTCATTCCAGGTGAAATCAACAAATCGAGTGTGCTGCATGGTTTCTGATTTGAATGAATAAAAATGAGGATATACTTCATGGTGGCAGAGGTGCTGAACCACCACCAGTTTTCTTTTTTATCTTTTAATTTCCAAGTTTTGCCCTTTCAAAATTCAGAGTGGTGTCAAATTTCTAATTGTGGAAAAACAGACATAACTTTTTTTTATATAAAAGGTAACGAAATAATTATTACTTTGTCATTATATTTTCAATTGGGTCTTGAGCCAACCCTGGTGCATATCAAATATAATTTTATTCAAAAAAATAAAGTACTTGCCGTGTTCATCTTGTAAAATAAATATAAATGTGTTAGAGAAACTACTTGTAATAGAAAAATATAAATGAAAATTGAGACTTTCGAAAATGCTCATGTTTGACTATAAAAAAATCAATGTGGAAGGTAAAATATTTTTTTTATTTTAATCATAAATTATAGATGATATCTTCTTTAATTAGATTTCGAAAAAAAAAATTGGCTGTTTGCTGTTTTGCCTATTTTCCGAAGTACGAATTTTTAAACTACTCATCTAGTGCATTTTTTCTCTTGTTATATTTATGCAGATTACAATATAAATATGACCTTAAACTTTTAAATGCCTATGAATTCAATGAGAAAATATTGAATTAAATCCAGGCGATTGAAATTGACTGTAAAAATTTGAATAATGCCCGTTGATTACCCCAAAAAAAAAATTAACCACGTATTTCTAACTGCATTTAGAAAATATAATTACAAAGTAATAATTATTTCGTTACCTCTTATAGAAAAAAAGTTAGGTCTGATTTTGTACAAGTAGGAATTTGACCCCACTCTTAACTGTGAATGGGCAAAACTTGGAAATTAAAAGATAAAAAAGAAAACATTGTGGTGGTTCAGCACTTTTGCTACCATGAAGTATATCCTCATTTTTAGGGTTCCGTAGCCAAAATGGCAAAAACGGAACCCTTATAGATTCGTCATGTCCGTCTGTCCGTCTGTCCGTCTGTCCGTCTGTCACAGCCGATTTACTCGGAAACTATAAATGCTACAGTAACGAAATTTGGTGAGAATATGTGTTGTATGAACCGCTACAGGATTATGATACTAAATTGTAAAAAAAACCATTGGGGTGGGGGCCCTCCATACATGTAACTGAGGGAAAGAATTTTTTTTTTAGTTTTACATAAGCGTGTGGGGTATTAATAGAAAGGTCTTTGAAAATGATATGAAGGTTTATTCATCACATTTTTATTTAAGCAAATCGTTTTCGAGATATCAGCTCTCAAAGTCTGAAAAATGTGTCCCCCCCCTCTATTTTTTAAACTACGCGACATAAAATTCTGAAAAAAATATATGTTATGTACATTAATAAACTCTATCAACGATTTTTGGTTTGATTAAAATATCTCTTATAGTTTTTGAGGTAGGTTGATTTAACTGTATTTTTTTAATAATAAATTGATAATGGTACGGAACCCTTTGCGCGCGAGTCCGACTCGCACTTGGCCAGTTTTTTTTTCTTTCAAATCAGAAACCTCCTGTTCCTCGCTATAGTGAGGGGAAAAGTTTTGTGTTACACACGAGAGCAAATGTATTTTACTTCTCGTAAGTTAAAACACTTGCTACGCTCAGGTTTCTATTTTAAAACCACTCGCTTCGCTCGTTGTTCAACTATGTAATCCTTTCGCTTGCTCGTGTTTTTACACTTTGCACCCGTGTACAACAAATAACTATTTCTTTATAGAAGATTGATGATGAGCAGCAGCAGCACAGCATCGTCACAGTGGACAAATTACTGCGATCGCCAACCCTTTTGCCAGCGTGGTGATTATGGGCATTTACCTCATAATGTCCAATACGCATAGTTAATAGGATCACCTTGTATATTATTCTATCCATTTATCGGCCTGATTAATATGTACACTATACAAAGTTGCAAATTTCTACTTCTAACGGTTACTTAGTTATGCTGCGGACAGACAGACAGATAGATAGACAGACAGACAGACAGACGGACGTAGCGAAAGTATAAGGGTTCCTTGTTTACTACGGAACCCTAAAATCTCGTGTCGATTTAAAACATTCCTTTCGGTCGTGTTTTCTTTTATCGCCAACCTTTACTTTTTTCACACTTGTATCGTAATGTCATCATTATCATCATATCAGCCGAAAGACGTCCACTGCTGAACATAGGCCTCTCCCAAAGATTGCCACAATGACCGCTCCTGCGTTACCCGCATCCAGCGGACTATGGGGCAAGAAATATTTTTTGTGTTTAGCGGTTAATTCCGAAAACGTTAACTTACAAAAAAAAACTCTTTTGTAACCCGAATTTTTCTTTTTTGGTGTGACTGATATGTAGGTATACTTGTACCAAATTGCAAATTTGTTATACTAACGGCCTATGAGCTATGCTGCGGACAGACAGACGGACAGACGGAAAGACGGACAGACGGACATGGCGAAAATATAAGGGTTCCTCGTTTACCACGGAACCCTAAAAAGGTTGGAATACATTTTGGGTCTATATCGGGTGGCATAATTTTTTCATTTCAAAAAATTTGTCTCATACCAACTTTACGCCGAAAAATGAATGGCCTAAACATTGTTGCACATATTTTTGTTTTGCCGAAATTGTTGATCCTAACTTGGTTGTTCCTAAATATCGTTTGTCCTAATGATTTTCGTGTCTAATGTATATGTATCGAATAATAATTGTGCAAAATTGTGATGATCCTACTATTTAATGTACTAAAACTAACTACCTTTAAAAACATATTTTCCTTAAACTTAACCCTCCCTTAAACCACCCAACCCTGTTGTCCAAAGAATTTTAGTCATCAGTACGGATACGGACCTGGGAACTGGTCGACGAAGCCCCGCTGCGCGGGACTTCTATTCCTGATCTAAGGGATAAAAGGTACCTAACGAACCTATCCAGGTTAGAGTAGGGCAGGTACAGATTCATTATTTTCTAATACAGGGGGCTTCGCTCTCCCGTCGCCCCTTTTTCGGGTTTACAAGAATGAGGATGGGTAAACAATTGATTAAAAATACTAAAGTATTTTATAGACTACGCCTTTCACTCCGGCCTATCCTAGAAACCTAACCATTCCAAGTCGGTTTTACCCTGGCTTATTACTTGAACATTATTTTAAACCATTCACCATATTGTTAATATGCATTTCTCAATGAAATATCGGACGTAACAATTGTAGGCGCAAAGAAAATTGACAGTTGAGCAGTAGGAAAAACAATATTAATCACAATGAACATTATGATTATTAAGTTTAGGTAATTCGACGTTCGAGTAATCAATATTAGGATAAATATAGTGTAGGTGTTTTAAATCTGTATGCGCAAAATAAAGTAGGCTAAACGAGTATGCCATTTAACACTGCCAAACATTCTCGGCCAAAAAATTTTAGGACAATCGACGTTATACAACACGACAGGCACCCCTTATTTTATCTTAAAAATATACTCTTCAGACAAAGTTTCGCTTCAAAGACATTTTTTTGTACACTTGTATGACGATGAACACTGTCACTGGCGTCGAAAGTGTTAAAAGGGATAAATATTAAAAAAAAAACTGAAATCGATTTGTCTTATTTTTTAATCAGCAGTTGGAATACGACGTATCAAGTCGCTATCTTTCAAATCACACTATTTCCATACAAACTTTCAACTACCTTTTAACCACTTTAGGGTTTAAATTTTATAAAATGGTTTCTTATTTTGTATACAAATAATTATATAAGTAACCTTCTGTAAAAATGCCATCTTTCTTGCCCTAGTAATTTACACTAAATTTATAATCTACCTTAGTCTCCTTAAACAAAATCTACACCCCTACTTAACCCTCTCAACCATGAAATTTCCCTACTCTCTGATATATTATTGCTTTTTTCGTATTTTACTTAGTAAATCTCCTACAATGTTTTAGGTATCCAATTGTAAATTTGCATTCCCTTGTTATAAAACACTTTTATAGGGATTATTATAGCTCTAAGTTAAACTTCAACCCAATAAAAATTCTAATCCCCTTTTAACCTTTAAGAAATTATTAAATTACATTTCTTGTACCCTTGTAAAATACCTTATTAATACTAAAGTTTCAAGTTTCTAAATTAAAATAAATTTGGATCCCACCTTTGCACTCTTATCTTACCAGAAAAAACAGCTTATACACGAAGTTTGACATTGTCATTCAAATGAACAATAAGTTGAATCTCTAATTGTTTACATTTATTTTTACCAATGTGTAAAATACGCAATAGAATGTCGAATTTACAAGAATATGTTTGTAATTTACCATTTTTGAAGTTACCTATGTCACATAAACGTGTACGAGTATTTACTCGTGCTATGATCAAAACATAGTACCTACCATAGACATATAAATTTATAGACCGAGTCTATTATTATCTGTGGGTGACGCCGGCAATGCGTGTCAACGATCTTTGTTTGGGTATACTAGTGCACCTAAACCGCAAATAGTAAAAGTGATTAAAATAAAGCTTTTCATGTATATTTCTGTTCGATAAGTGCACGGAATGTGATAAAAGTGATGACTTGTGTGGTTCCAGGGTGTAAAAACCGCCAGGGTTACCTGAATGAACAAAATAAAGACATTACGTTTCACCGGTAATTTAGTTTTGACTTGAATTTTAAGTTTTCGAACCTTATTAAGGTAAAACTAACTGAAAATCTTATTCAATATTTGTTGCCGGATACATGACTGTGTGTAGTTATGTGAATTAACCATTCGTATTTGCCTTCGTAATGTAATTATAAATAGTGGCATTCAAATATTTGTATCGCATAGTGTTGTACTTAAGAGACCGATCGTGATATCGATAAATGTATTGATAGCCAACTCAGAAAATGAATCGATGTTTTTAATTTCCAACAGGTTGCCACAGGACACTGAACAAAGGCTATTATGGGTCAAAAATATCAAAAAGGCAGACGACTGGTGCCCTAAAAAGTATTCAAAAATATGCTCCGCCTGTTGTTTCAGGCAAGGGTACGCGCATAAGTGATTACATTCTGACATTTCTGACGTCATCATCATCAGCCTGTGTTAGTCCACTGCTGGGCGTAGGCCTTTCCTATTAACTATGCGTGTAGACGCATTAGGAGGTAAATGCCCATAATCGCCACGCTGGGCAAGCGGATTGGCGATCGCAGTAATGTGTCCACTATGATGACGCTGCTGCCCATCATCAATCTTGTGGAATGGTCAGTGACACTTCAATCCCTTAGTCGACTCTTACGACACCCGCAGGAGGAGTTGGGGTGGTGACAAATGTATTCTTACTGCCGTCACCACACGGCAAATTCTGACGTAGTACCCATCATATTTGGCAATCATCCAATGTCATGTCAACCAGAAAGTAAGTTAAGTTTAGTTTAATAATGACACTCATGAGATACTTTTGTAGAGTGATTAATTATAAAGAAGCCATCATACGAAAATTGTTAGGTATGCTTTAACACGTTCGCTTCCGGTACTGTTTCACTAAATGCTAATACTATGCCGATCGAAATTATATGATAGAACTCCTATGCCAGTGACACGCATGTGTGACCGAAAAGATTGTACTCCTATGCGACACAGTCTAAATTCTCAGAGCGCCTATAGTTTCGTGTTTAAATGATTTGTACGAGTTAATAAAATTATGTAAAAAAATAAAATGACCTTCTAGTTAGTTTTTCTTTGAGGCTAGATAATTGTGTTTCTTAGCGGGACCTTACCGCTAAGTGGCGCCAACTAGTGGCATACGTTTTAGACAGAACATTTCTTATGACATTTGACATTTTAATTAAAGAAAATATTTCATTAACTTTGTGATTTTATTTTTATCCTAAAATGTAGATTTAGAAATCATGACATATTAAAGATCGCAGAAGATAGTGATTCTGAGAAGGAAATAAGGTTTATTCCTACTGTGTTCGCTACCTAATTTGGTAAAAATATTGTTATTGCCGATAAAAGCATACGATGAAGACTGGACAACACTAATAGTAATGACATTTTATCTAGTCAGGTTGGTAGCATTGTTCAAGAAAATGGAGTCATTGATAGAATTCAAGACCAAGTAGATCTACCTTATTTGTCTCTTTTCCTTATGGAATACATCATGAGATGGTAAAGGATGACAATAGTTTGTTCAGGTATGTCTTAATACACGGAATCTTCCCTATATTTAATCTGTGGTACCTACCGAAAAAAGCAACATTATTATTAGGTACTTTGTTTGTGCAATATGCAACACGGAAGTTACCTCTTACCTACATGTATCCTAGGTACCTAATGTTAGCACGAGGTTAAATAAAACATCAAAATGTATGCAAGGTACCTACATCATTTTTGCGTAAAGGTGCGTTCAAACTAAAAGAGCATTCGCTGTTCTAACCTCCCACTCTACGAAATTCGATCGGTACACAAAACGTGATTGGTTGATTTCGTAGAACGGGCGCTAGAATAGCGAATGCTCTTTTGGTTTAAACGCACCATTACTATTAAGAACAGGAATTCCCTCGGTTCACCAAGGAGCAGTTCATGACAGCCTTCGTTACCCTTCTGCCACTGACGACGACGACTGTGACTGGTCTGGTGACGTGATATGATTAAATCTTGTTATCCACATTGTAATCCACACTCCTTTTTTTTACCTTAGAACAACCTGTATATTAGCAGCTCCTGAGGTAATAAAAAACCGGCCAAGAGCATGTCGGCCCATGCTAGGGTTCCGTAGTTTTCGGATATCTCTGAAAATATTGACTTTAGAAAAAAACTTTGTTTGAAAATCCCTTATTTTTTTTTCAAAGACCTCTTCAACGATATTCCACACTATAGGATTACAGCAAATAAAAAAATCATTCACACTTCACCAGCTTTTTTCTAATGTTTATTTTACCATTTTGTCGGCATAATTAATATGTATATCTTGTACCAAATTGCAGATTTCTAGTACTAACGGCCACTGAGCTAAGCTGCGGACAGACAGACGGACAGAGCAAAACTATAAGGGTTCCTAGTGTACTACGGAACCCTAAAAAGGTACAATAGTATGAAACCTCCTTTAAAGAGTAGCTTACGTAAATACTCTACATTTATCCGTTCCCTTAATTCCTTAAGGGTTAAGGGACCTACCATCTAACCTGGTCTTTGTCAAAAACATGCTCCATAACTTACACAATCAATCAAAAATATCTGCCAAAAGTGAAACACGTGTCGTTAAGGAGTTCCGTTCTGGTCTTTATCAGCAGTTCCACCTACTCTACTCACATTACAACGCATAAATGAAAATGCTTGATGTGTAAATGATGATACAGTATCCTAAGGTTTGATGACGTCCCCCGTTTCCTAAGGAAACACCCCACCAGAACTGGTATTTGATAATAACTTACACGACCATCTTCATTGCTTAAAATGCATAACCAGTTACATACATACAAAACACCAAAGTGTTCCGAAGTTCCGTTCTAGCCTTCATCGGCAGTTCCACTTCCCTAAGTAAGGAAGTATTACTTCCTTATTGGTTGGGTTGATAAATCTCAAAACAGTTTTATGTTTGCAACAACATCATCATCAACATCATCGTCATCATCAACAACCTATATCAATACACTGCTAGACAAAGGCCTCTCCTATTACTTATGCGTATGGATGCATTAGGAGGTAAATGTAAATCGCCACTTCAATCCCTTTTTCGACTCTTGTGACACCCGCGGGAAGAATTGGGGTGGTGACAAATGTATTCTTACTGCCGTCACCAAACGGTATTTGTGTACATAAACTATGTATCAGTAAATACTACTTACGTATATATAAAAAATGTAAAGATTACTTACCACCACTTTACCACTCTTTCATCATCATCATCATCTCAGCCATAAGACGTCCACTGCTGAACATAGGCCTCCCCTCTGGACCTCCACATGTACCGGTTAGATGCGACCTGCATCCAGCGGTACCACTCTTTACGTCCTGCTTAATATAGACTCTGAAACAACCAGTAATATGTCAAACGTTTATCTACCAAAAGTAACATCTCAGAAAATGAGAGAAATTGTCTCAGTTCAGTGGATAAAAATCTAAATGGTACACTCTAAATGTCATACGAATAAATTTAACTGAGGGATCGGAACCGATGTTTACACTCACCACATTATTGTAAGATTTATTTTATTATATTTAAAGTATAATCAACAAGAAGAAAAAATATAGTAATACTTTATAATTATTTTATTTGAAACCGCAATGACATCTCTGTTTTTTTCGTTGCTTAGCAACCAAGTCGTAATTGTACCTATAGGGCGGCTGGATTTAAAAAATTGCAAATAGGTGAATAGTGGTGCTCGCTTTATATCGTATATAAATATAAGCGTTTTTACTAAACTTCTCAAAAATAATATAAACACTACAAGCTCACTTTATTCCATGCGATGACGACTAATCGATGCCACTGGTGACCAGAGGGCTGGTCAATATTTCGCTCAGCGAATAAGCATTGCCATACAACGTGGCAATGCGGCCAGCCTTCTGGGCACACTGCCCATTGGCAGCGATTTGGGCGAGATTTTTTATTTGTAGGTTCTTTTATTTTATATGTATTTTTTTATATTATTGATTATGTTATATAAGTAGTTTTAAATTAATTGTGTTATTAATAATAAATAAATAACCTTTATTCCACGGATACATATTAATACCATAAGTACAAATATTTCTCCAGTTGACAAACAAAAATAACAAATACGTACACGAAATAAAGCTCGTATCTCAGTTCCGATTCAATATTGACGATACGAGGTTGCTAAGAGGAGTGACAGTTTTGGCTAGCAGATATATACAAAAGTGAAAAATGTATTACCCAGCTGTGGCCATAAATTTATGCATATTATCTAATATTCAAATTGTTATTATACACAAGAATAAAGAAAATACAAATAAATAACTAGGAATGTATTGCAATCTACGAATTGAAACTAGTAGGTATACCTTTTGTGTCCGTATTGATAGAGTCCTGTGCCACTCAGCGAATCCTTCAGTATTTAAGTATCAGTAAAGCGTACGTGCCATTTCTAGAAAGAGAACATAAGTATAATATATAAATCATTCTAGTTTCAAACCAAAAACCAATAAGTTACGTTTCCGAACTTATTTTTATGCAGTTCAGCTTATTTTGTGTGCCATAGCCGCAGTTTCCATGATACACTTTGTAGTTCGCGAGGATCTGGTTTTTACTGTTATACTGTAAGTATCATCATCAGCCTATGTTAGTTCACTGCTGGACGTAGGCCTCTCCTATTAACTATGCGTATAGACGCATTAGGAGGTAAATACCCATAATCGCCACGCTGGGCAAGCGGATTGGCGATCGCAGTAATGTGTCCACTAGGATGACGCTGCTGCCCATCATCAATTTTGTAGAATGGTCAGTGACACTTCAATCCCTTAGTCGACTCTTACGACACCCGCAGGAGTTGGGGTGGTGACAAATGTATTCTTACTGCCGTCACCACACGACGTACGACTGTAAGTATAACTTATTATAATAAATAAAAAATAATAAAATAATATACATAATATTTTCTTCGGTTACCGCGAGGATTACACATGAAATAAAACTATGAAAACAGTCATCCGCAGACCACGAAACCTGTAAAGTGTTCGAAACGTCGGAAAGAGGTTAAAATTAGTTAATATACGCGAATTTATCCTTTTTCATGTTTTTATTTCAAAAATAATTTACTTTCAATATTGAATGTACCTACTGAGAAGATACGGGTACAATACTTTCTTACCAAGAAATCGCGGCCGCAGAAATCGCGGTGGCGATGAGCACAGATTTTATTCCACAAATCAACCATTAAATTAAAGACTCGAATCACTTTGAATATGTATACCTACTAATATAATTACATAACAAACATATTCTATCTTTCTAATTATTATTATAACTAAATTGACATCCTATCGTTTTGACTTATAGCCGTCACATGTGTTTTCAAATGACGTATTTTGTTGCCAGAGTACAGAAAATAAACTCCATTACACCAAATCGTATCCGTAAACTTTTTTCATTTTTAATCGTTTTTGCGAATGTAACTTATACGTGTTCGGTAGTATTGAGTTTTATTTTGAATCAGTTGTTATAGTTTTCTTGTGTTCCGTCATAAAAATAACATAAAACTTAAATAAACGATGGGGTTCGAAAGAATTTCTTCGTTCTGATTTTCCCTACTTATTTAAAGACACTTTGAGTACTGGCATCCCTTGACGTGTATGTATATGATTTTATGTCATTTTCAATGTCAAAAAGAGCTGTCAACGGGAGCGATTTGGCGTGCGTCCGACCTCGAGGAGGCGCTCGCGCCATCTGAGTCAAAGGAGAATTTTGACTCGTGTCGCCATTTGTATGGAGAATATACGTAATTTTAAATTAAGGATTAAATTTCTCCGTTGTCTTCATGAGGAAAAATATGAATATGCCCTGATGCACTAATTCAGTTATCTGGCTTTTAAATTAACATGAATATTTTATGCCCGTAAAAGAAAAATATGCATTGCGTCGTGTTCGAAAAATATGCAAATTTTTCATTTTTCGGTACATTTAGAGCCGATTTATAGGAAATCCATGTAAATATAAAACATAATATCAATTGGAGCCTCTGCACCGGTTCTTTCTGAATAAGGTCATGTAAGAAATGTGTTTGTAGAGTTATATTTACTTAACAAATTGTTTGTTCGAAAATAGGTCTAAAACGACAAAATCGGGAATCCGACCCTTAAGTAAGCGTGGAACAGGAAATCGAAGTGTTGTTAAGTATATAAATGTAGAGTTTTTATCATTTATTATAAAGAGATAGATAGTATCCAGTATTGGTACAACTAAGTGCAAAAAAATGTATACTAAATAAAGTACATTTAACGCGCAATGATAGAGAAATTGTGTATTAAGCAATATCGCATGGATTTTAAATATTATGTTTACGATTCCAGCCACTGTGGATCTGGTATCAGTTTTAAAAATTCTTTTGAACGCACCCAATCACTATCGGAAAAATTTTATCATGACTAACCATAGAATCTTGACATAGTAACGCCAGAAGTCGAATTGTATGTGAGCTGCTACAATGGTATACAGGGTGATCAATTCAAAAAGGTCAGTCTGGAGGTTTTGGAAATCATAACAGATGATAACAGATAGCGAAATCTTGTCATAGGAACCATGAGATCGATTTTAGTACCAAAAAAAACTACGTTCATACACTGGTTGGTTCCTGTGTCACGCGGACCGCAAATATGTATATGTCGTAGGATGATTTGATACTTCGAATCTTCGCGAAAATCCTAGGGGTTTTGCGAAAACGCGGATAATAGGTTAGGTTAGGTTAGGTTAGTTTGCAAAACCCCTAGGATTTTCGCGAAGATTCGAAGTATCAACCTAGGATTTTCGCGAAGATTCGAAGTATCAAATCATCCTACGACATATATAGCAAATATGCATACAGATTTTGCTCCGCGCGGAGGGATCCGCGCGGGCGGTCCGCGTGACACAGGGACCAGCCTTACAAAAATACGTGTACTCGGCCCAGGAATCAAACTTGGACTTTTAGATGAATTTTAATTTCGTTATTTTTATTTGGATATGGATTGTGTAGTTCTTAAACAGTAAATACTACTAAAAACATGATGTTATGGTTTCCAAAACCTCCATACTGACCCATTTGGATTGATCATCCTGTATAACGTCACACTGACATGATTCTACGGTGAGTCATGGATAAAATTTTGTCATTGGTAAAAGCGAGCTTTTGTTTGAGGTTATAAAATACACGCTCTCTGAAAGTAGCATTGATTAAAGCCATTCTCAGCTAATAAACCAATATCAATAAATAAAGCCATGTTTTAATTGAGCTACAGCAATAACGAAACCGCATTCATAACCGTTTTATTCGTGTGTTTACGGATCCCTAAATCATGGCCGATATTGGACATTATTATTGCCCGGGCCGGGAACGATACATTTTCGTACAAGGGAGAAAATAACAGCACAACTATTAGTTTTATACAGTTACAATATTAAGTAATAGCAAAGGTACTTTAAGGGCCTTAAGCAAAGCCTTAAGCTTGTAAATCGCAAGTCAGTATTACCTTAAGTGTTATACTGACTTGCGAGCGCGCAGCTAGTTGTCGTACATTATGCTTAATGTAAATGTTTGACTTAGGTATATGGTTTCCTCATGAATGCCATTCTGCCGTGGATGCCTGCAATGCCTGCAATGCCATTCTCTAGGAACCATAAATAAACAACAGCTTCATACTTGCGCGATCATGCCAAACTCATGTAATAAAAGATACCACAAGTTGGCAGAACTAAATCGCGCGCTCGCCGGCTCGGCGGTTAAGCTTATTTTGTGGTAGGTAACTAAAGATACAAGACATGTGCATAAATCAATAGTTATAAATCGGAGATACAGGACTTATTCTGATCAATTATCTCCGTAGATTTAAATAAAAAATACGAAATCTTTAATGGGGCATATAAAATACTGCATTTAAAAACGATTAAGCCCGGTTACACCAAACTGCTATATCTCAAGTTACGTGACTTCGGCATAACACGGCAGCATTGTCAAAACTGGACCAAATGCATATAGTTAGGACCAATCAGTGAACATGAGCATCAACTTTCATATAACAGTGAACATGATCAAAATCCACCTAGTCGAAAGTTCTGAGCTAACAAATATGAAGTCGAATTGAGAACCGTGATACTTTTTTGAAGTCGGTTGTAAATAAAGTCAAATATTTTGTTATCCATAGCCTGCTGTAGGCTAACTCCACTATGAACGAGTATTGTATTTAGACATTATGTAGGAATAAATATAAATTCCTTTCGTTATTATTTTCTTCTGTAATTTGTGGGTGGGTCGTTATTTTCTGCGATTATTATGTGTAATACTGTTTCTGTCTTAATAGCAGATGTTTATTTTGTAGATGTGTGGGTGTTGAGCCGGGTGTATTTTTATGACGCCGTATTATAAAAATACATTCATAATTCTGTTTTCAAAGCTTTATATACAGTAATAACTTATTTGCTTGATTTTAATTGCCTTACATAAGTACATCTGCTATGAGCTTCCGCTACCTATTAACGCGCGTTTACTATCTATCCGTCCCACTCGTACTCGTGTATTAGTGCGAGCGAGCCGGCTTGCCACAATGACCGGTCCTGCGCCACCCGCATCCAGCGGACTCCTGCGACCTTCACCAGGTCATGAGTCCATCTGTCCGGCCTACCAACGCTTCGCCTCCCGCGAAGTGTGTGGCCGCTACTCGAGAACCTTTTCGCCCCAACGGCCATCGGTTCTACGTGCAGTGTGCCTACCCCACTGCAACTTCAGTTTACCGATTCGCATTGTATCCACTAGTGAGGAAATACAACTTTACATCCTTGTATAATACAAATACGTCTTTCATCACGCTTTCTAAGCGCGCCATTACTTGCATGCATCGCGGTAGTAATAAGTAGGTATATTTTGTCTTAAAACTAATTATTTTGCTCGCAAGTATGATGAAAAACATTGTACGCATGCATCACGGTCGGTAAGCAGAATACTGTATCGAGTCATTAATGACTCGATACAGTATTCTGTAAAATGAAATAAATCTTGTAAAATGGTCAATGACTCTTCAATCCCTTAGTCAACTCTTACGACACCCGCAGAAGAAATTGGGGTGGTGACAAATGTATTCTTACTGCCGTCACCACACGGCATAGGTTAGGTAATTAAAAGCAAGCAAATAAGTTATTACTAAAGCTTTGAAAACAGAATTATGAATGTATTTTTATAATACGGCGTCATAAAAATACACCCGGCTCAACACCCACATAGCTACAAAATAAACATCTGCTATTAAGACAGAAACAGTATTACACATAATAATCGCAGAAAATAACGACCCACCCACAAATTACAGAAGAAAATAATAACGAAAGGAATTTATATTTATTCCTACATAATGTCTAAATACAATACTCGTTCATAGTGGAGTTAACCTACAGCAGGCTATATAATAACAAAATAGCATAGGTATGTGTTTTTATTAACAACCGACTTCAAAAAAGGAGCACAGTTCTCAATTCGACTTCATGTTTGATGCTTCAGCCTGTGATAGTCTAGTGCAGGACGTATGCCTCTCCTATTAACTATGCTATATGCATTAGGAAGTAAATGCCCATAATCGCCACGCTGGGCAAGCGGATTGGCAGTAATGTGTCCACTATGATGACGCTGCTGCTCCTCATCAATCTTTTATCAAATAATGTTCAATGACACTTCAATCCCTTAGTCGACTCTTACGACACCCGCAGGAGGAGTTGGGGTGTTGACAGATGTATTATTGCTGCCGTCACCACACGGCTAATCTTCTAACCTTCACACTTCATGTTTGTTACCTTAGAACTTCCGACTGGGTGGATTCTGATGATTCTTTTTTTATTTGAAAATTGATGCTCACCGATTGGTACTATATTAATTTGGTTCAGTTTTGACAATGGCATGGCATTGCTGAGGAAATCATACATTTGCATTAAGCATAATGCACGACAACTAGCTGCGCGCTTGCTTCGCTTTCAACTGGCTTGTAAATCGCAAGTGTGATACTGATAAGGCCCTTAAACTGCGACCATATATAACATGGACGTCTAACGCCAGCTCAAAAATGCCCCCAAAACTAATTGATCAATTGTGCCAAGATGGGCAGGACATAGCGCTTTTCGTGACACCGCGCATATTTCAGCGCAACATCTTTGACAAATGTTTATTGAATATCACCAATCAAAACTTTGATGGACCAATCAAAACTATTTTTAAATGGTTTAAGTTTTTATAGGTTGACATTGAAAGTCAATTTAGTATGGCGTGTGACTTCCATGTTTTATTTGTTCGTAGCCCTTAAGGTACTTTTGCTATTACTTAATATTGGATAATTAGAACTGTACAATATAATATACTAATAGTTGTGCTGTTATTTTCTCCCTTGTACGAAAATGTATCGTTCCCGGCCCGGGCAATAATAATGTCCAATATCGGCCATGATTTAGGGATCCGTAAACACACGAATAAAACGGTTATGAATGCGGTTCCGTTATTGCTGTAGCTCAATTAAAACATGGCTTTATTTATTGATATTGGTTTATTAGCTGAGAATGGCTTTAATCAATGCTACTTTCAGAGAGCGTGTATTTTATAACCTCAAACAAACGTCGCTTTTACCAATGACAAAATTGAATCTCTGACCCACCGTAGAATTATGTCAATGTGACGTTATACAGGGTGATCAATCCAAATGGGTCAGTATGGAGGTTTTGGAAACCATAACAGATAGCGAAATATTGTGTTAGGTACCATCAGATCGATGTTACTAAAAAGAAAAACTGCAGTCATACACATACTAAAATTCGTCTACTCAGCCCAGAAATCAAACTAGAACATTGTAGGGGAGACCAGGTATAAAAGTAACACGGGATGAACGTAACAAATTCATTAAAAATTTTACTACGACATCTATCCGAGCATCCTTCAGGGCATTAGATGCCATTTCGATTCCCCCCTAACCTCAGTTATACCCACGGTGCTGTGACGGTAGGTTATGCGTGTAGTGCTAGTGCGTGTAGGTCTCAGAAAAATGCGTCAAAAGTAAGTTTTTAACGAAATTTTCAATCTTAGCTAGATTTTTCATGGTAAACGCTATAGCTTGCGTTTTGCATGGGTGTTGTAAAGTCACTAATCATTTACAGTTTGAGGGTTGCAAATCAATGTTTTAATGATGCTTTTTACGTTTTTTTGCTACGTGTTTGTGGGATTCTGGAAATTCGATACCCAGGGATGATTGAAACAACTTGTTACTTTCATCCCGATTTCCAAATTGGAGGCTCATTGGTACACCTATGTGCTAGCGTTTATTAAATAACTCATATACTTAGTGCCTTTTTGTTGCAGAATGTCTAATATACACAAAATAACAACAGACAGAAGTCCACCAAAATATAAATTATAGCTTTAGCTGCCGTTGAGGTGATCCTTTTTTAAAATGCCCAACAGGAACGCAGCAAAGACGTACCAACTGGCTAACATCACTTTATATAGACATGTAAAGTAAAGGAAAGCTTTACTTGAAAGTTCAGGCTTTACCCAAGGCGGGATTTGTTTCTGGAAACAAATATTCACTGTCGATGAGGAGTAAAACACATTTTTTTTATCGTATTAGGTACATTGTATGATTAACTTAGTAGTAGTATACTCAGAAATAAGGACAATGCAGGAAGCATTTAATTCCTTGGATTACACCTAAGCATTTGTTTATATGCCATTTAGAATAAGACAGAAAGTTCAATGCTCTCACGTTACTCATATATCCTATAGGTATAAATTAATTTCGTCTCATATAATAATGTTAATTATATTCATTCATTGTTAATGTTTGTCTTTAATATTGTAAGACTTTTGATTACTTAAAAATACTAATTACACATAATTATATTGATTATTTTATAGTAATTTACTTTGTTTCTATTATCCCTATGCACTGTTACAACCAGCCCTGGGGGTAGGGATAATTGCAACAAATTCCATCCTTCACTGTGAGCCATTTTTCTGTAAAAATATTCGATGTATGAAGCTTATCTTGGTATCAAACGATACATGAAATATGTGTCTATTGCACATAAAGATGCAAAGTTTGACAACTGCTACCAAAAAAATATGAAAAATCAAAAACTGAAAATTGTTACGTTCATACCTGGTCTCCCCTACGCATGCATCACGGTCGGTAAGCAGAATACTGTATCGAGTCATTAAAAGCGCTCCGCCTACGGCGTCGGATTTTTAACACTCGTTAGTAGTACCGTACTTACCTCCCTAGATGCATAATGTACTGATTATTGCTCAGATTATTAAAAATCAAATCAAAATCATTTGTTGTATAATAAAGTAATTTTATTAATACTGACCATTAAGCGAAAGGAATAATTGGATTACTTCTTGCCCACCTCTTTTCAATGTCTGTAATGTCTGTACCTAAAGGTGGGTCCACACTTGTAACAATACGACGGACCGGACTGCGTGACATTGCAACAGAACATGTTACGCTCAATGTGGACGCTCCGTGATCGTGCTGACACGGGTACACACCGTGTACGATGAAATGTCACAAGTGTAGACGCACGTTGGCGAACCAGACTGCGTGGCATGACATCGGTACAAGAGTCTGTCGTTGGTTGTCATTTACCGACTACCTAGTAACTCAACATGTCGTCTGCAGAAGAAGTCTGTCGTGCGGGCGGGGGACGTACCGCCGGACAGGTCATGACGTGATCCATTCCTAGCCCATCGCTGTGTCTGTGTCATCTGGCGTACTTGTACGCGTGTCATAAATGCAAATGTGGACGTGGCGTGGTCACGTCACAGGTCGGGGAAAATAGCGAACATGCTTTGAAGAAAACCGACTCGAGATGGATCGGCCCGTAACACGTGACTTCGATGCGTGACAGTACACAAACCAGC
The DNA here is from genome assembly GCA_025490895.1 of Thaumatotibia leucotreta. Taxonomy (NCBI): domain Eukaryota; kingdom Metazoa; phylum Arthropoda; class Insecta; order Lepidoptera; family Tortricidae; genus Thaumatotibia; species Thaumatotibia leucotreta. The sequence continues at coordinate 31,753 of JALPQI010002943.1, read as the reverse complement.
GTCCACACTAGGCCCGGTTAGTAGATCGTAACTCCATACATTGTCCTGCAGACTGGTCATACATGGTCTGTGTCAAAACAGTTCTTTGAGTGTTCGGAATGGATTGTGCCGTACTGCAACTTGTAACAAATTGTTCGCGTACAAAATACGTCCACATTAACGGTACTGACACGTGTTACTGTTACGGTCACGGAATAATGTTCGGCAAAATGTCACAAGTGTGGACCCACCTTAAATGAATAACTTAGGCACAACAGATTTTCTTTTACAATATCAATATCTTTATAACAAACCAATGTGCAACAGACTGTAAACTCCCAGAGGAAATTCGTCATAAATTCCCGCTGAAAAGTAAATAACAAAATAGGAAAAAGGGAATTTAAATACAAATCCACAACAAAAAGACTGAACTCGCATTCAGAAAGTTTGTTGCACTTCATTGTAGGTTGGACATTATATTGAAGGCTTACAACCAGTGCACTGTTCGAGAAACCTGCAAAGTCAAATGACGAATAAGGTAGGTAAGGTAAGGTATGACTGCAGGCAGCGGACCTTTGGTGCTGATGACAGGCGTATGACGTAGCGCCTGGTTATGTATACAGAGTGTTTTTATCTAGATGCTAGATAATCATTAATCATTATTGTCCTCTTTAGTTCACGGATATTTTATGGACATTTGAGACGGCCACGGTAGACTGTCCTTATAAAAATGTAATCACATAAACTGTCTTTGTAATTTTCATTAGGAAATTGGCGAAATCAATATAGTATATATCGTTTGAGTATTTTTGGTCGTGAATTAAAGAAACATGAATTGATATAGTACAACGTTTATAGTTAACACATTTAATTCACTTGTGTAAGGTTGAATATAAAACTTGCCATTGCTAGTAAATACCCGGCGTGCTAGTGACAACTGTTGCATCTGTCAAGGCGTGATAAAATTTCATAGTTATGTTGTGTATAATTTATATGAACATCCTATATTCCAATTAATTTACGTCATAATTATGTCATCGGCACTAAAGTTCCGCTGTCTAGGTATGAGGTGAGGTAAGGTAAAGTAAGTTGCTAGTGGTAACAAATTCTTCTCGGAAATTAGACAATACATAAATACATAAAATGTTAAATCTTTAAGACTGTAACATCAGTTATGTACCAATTCTTTTGTATGTTCTTATATTAATTAAGTACATTTAAGCGTCGACATATCTACTTATAGGGCTTGAGTAGACATACTGAGACTCAACTTTGAGTAATTAATTTAAAAACACACGTAAGAATTATTAACTGTTTACAGTGTTGTAGATTTATCCAAAAGAATAAAGAAGAAAAATAAGCAATCAAGAAAATATAGTGTAATATATTTTTATTTCACGAAATAACTCTAACTATTGTTATTAAATTATTTTCTCAAAGTCATTGACGCATTAGTACCTACGGGCTCAGTGCTTTATAATGGAGACCTAGGCACTCCAAAACATGCCGCTCGTAGTGACTAAATAAATGCGAGTTTAGCCGTTTGAATAAGTATTTTTTTGCTGGTGGTAGGACCACGTGCACGGTCCGCCTGGATAGCTACCACCGTCTTACCCGTTAACCTGCCGCTAAATGGCAGTTTCTGCACTGCTGTGTTTCAGTTTGGGGGTAAGATAGCCGGTGTAATTACTGGCATAGATAGAGGCGATTTTTTGGTCAATATGTCCATGGGCCTCAGTACCTGCTTTTCATCAGGTGGGCTGAGAGCTCAGTTGTCTACCTTGGTCACATAAAAAAAGTAAAAAAATATCTTGGAACATCTAACACAAATCGACCTAGTCCCACGGTAAGCTCAATAATAAGACTTGTGGTGTCGGTTCCAAGAGAAAGGAAAGAAATATTTGTCAAATGTTAATACTTGAAAATGATTGCTAGTAATTTACCCAGGTCCAAGTAAAATCTACAGAGCTATTGAGGCAGGTAAAGTGTAACTCAAACAAGTGTAAACGACTACAAATTTATTTAATCACAATAGTTTACAATTATTATCTTTAAACGCAAGTATCCCCCTATGCTTGCCCATCGAAGTTCGAAGTCAAAGAAAAGCTCTCCGACGCCTATGTCGGCCCTTTTATTAACTTCGCCCCTCCGGTGCTACCACTACCACTTCAAGAAGGCACTTCACTTGTACGCGGCAGATGGCGCCACTGTAGCCGATGCAGTTCCGGCGCGATCGCCTAGATGTCGCCCATGCTGCACTAGATTGCTAACACGGCTGTCCTGCCCGGCGTATGCCCCAGACGCCTCACGAGTTAAGATGTATGCTGAAACATGTGCAGAAGTTCTATATTAGTATTATATCTTATCAAATAAGTTATGGTAGCCCTGGCTTCAAACATAATACATGACCTTTACCTTAGTGAAAGTCATCGTGTAAGTTTTTGTTTTCAAGACCGCCTATGTTTAAAGAGGATTTCTCACTTAAACACGTTCGCCATAAGATCAAATCAGTTGGTACCTACTCAAAAACTTACCCAGCAACTTTTAAGATTTTACGTGTATCCAACTTGATTTTTACAATTCACTTACACGACGGCTCCACATACAGTTTAGGTATTCATGTAACAGATTCATTGAAGTATTCATCTTAACTCTGAACTCTAATCAAGGTTTATTACTCAAAGTGTACTAGAAAGCAGGTAGTTATAAAAATATTAGATAATTAGTAGAATGTAAGCTTTGATTGATAAAAACATATACGTCTGAAAATAAATATTTAACGCTTGCTAACACGGTTTTTATTTGTAAGCTATATAAAATTTTGTGGTACCTTTAGTTGATATCCCAATCATCAATATTGATCCACCGTTTCATGTTTTCTGCGGCAGTTACACCGGTGTATTTTTTATTACTTCTCTCGCTACCTATTACCTCCGTCACCTCATACCTGTCATTTCCCATAACCTTACTGACTTGAAAAGGGCCTTTGAATACGGGTAACAGTTTTTTGCTTTTCCCTTCATTGCTGTGGCTTTGGATGATAATCATAACTAGATCTCCCACATTGTATGATGGTGCTTTAGTTCGAGACCGATCAAACTTCTGTTTCTGATAGTGTGCATTTGACTTAATATTACTATCTACGTTCTCACGCAACTTTTTCATGTCTATAAGGCTCTCATCAGAATCCGGTGTTAAGCTATCACTATCAGTACGTAACCTATATCCGAAAAATACTTCGCTCGGTACTGCTTTTGTAGTTTTGTGAACGGTACTATTTATACCTTGCTGTAAGATTTTTACATACTGGTCCCATCTGTCGTCTGACGTATTGGCACCTAGAGTTCTTAAAGCATCAAGGATAGTTTTGTTCATACGTTCGACTTGTCCATTAGACCGCGGCATACCAGTTGCTACTGTATGCAGGTGTATATTCTTATTAGTACAGTATTGAGCAAATTCATTCGAGGTAAAACTAGAACCGGCATCAGTAATTAGGCGTTTGGGATTTCCAAACATTTTGGACAGACTTTCAAGTTCTCGTATAACATATGATGTTTTTGTTGATTTTACCGCAAAGACAAAAACGAACTTTGTGAAAGCATCAACAGCTACTAATAAGTACTGGTTTTTCTTTTTAGTTTTTATGAAAGGACCCAAATGATCCAAATGCAGCGTGTGATATGGTCTAGCATGTTTCGGCAACGGATACAATTCACCCTCTTTAGCGCCACCCTTTTTCTTGTAGTATAGACAGTTAATACAATTTCTAATGTATTTCTTTAGCACGTGTCTCATTCTAGGAAACCAATACTGAGAACCTATACGTTCGATAGTTTTGTCGACGGAAAAATGGCCCAGGTCATCGTGGTTACACTTAATTATCTGCCAAATGCAGTTTTTTGGGACCACCCAACGGCGACCTTGGGACATTCTTCTGTAAACCTTGCCTCCTAAAACTTCATAATTGGCAAACACGTCTTTATTATTATCGGCATCTCCTGACTCGATTATTGCCCTAATGCGTTTTAGTTCGGGGTCCTGCAACTGAACGCTTAGCAACCAATCAGCCTCGGCTATGGACAAAACTATCTCAGTCTCAGATTTTTCTCCGGACGGCACGGGGTTGCTACTTAACGCGTCTACATGTTGCATTCGCGACCCTTCGCGGTGTGTAATTTCGAAAGCGAATTCTTGAGTCGATAACACCCAACGTGCTATCCGGGGAATAATCTCTTTTTTGGCTAACGCGTGTCGAACCGCGTTGCAGTCCGTTACAACTTTAAAAGGTGCCCCTAAAAGGTACAATCGGAATCTTTGAAGGGATGATACAATAGCTAATAGCTCCAATTCAAAGGAGTGATATTTTTTTTTCATCATTTGTGGTTTGTCGGCTATAGTAATGCACCGCTTTTTCGCCTTCTTCAGTAACCTGCATTAATATGCCTGCAAGCCCCTCCCGACTAGCGTCTGTGTATAAAATATGTTCTTTATTCGGATCATAAATCGTCAAAACACTGTCTGAGGCCAGCTTACGTTTTAATGTTTGAAATGATTGTTCGTGGCAAGAGTCCCATACCCAAATCGTATCCTTCTTCAACAGTTTTGTCAAAGGTGCAGAAATCATAGCACAATTCTTTATAAACTTTCTAAAGTAACTTATGAGACCCAGAAACTGTCGAAGCCGGTGCACGGTCTTTGGAACAGGGAAATTTTCTACAGCTTCTAATTTAGACTCATTGGGCATGACACAATTAGGCTTAATTTTATAACCTAAGAACTCAATTTCAGATTTGAAAAAGTGACATTTCTTAACCCTTAATTTGGCAAATTTCAAAAAAATCGTGCGTTCTAGCCTCCTCGCCATTGTATAGAGCAGAAAATTCTGTCTTAAAAAAAAATACAAAAAGTGGGTCGAAGACCATGTTCATTGTGACGAACATTGCCAAATTAAGGGTTAAGATTGAGAGTCAAACCGTTTTCACGAAATATTTTTAGAACCTTTTCGAGCAGTTCAAGATTTTCTTCTACGGTTTCCGTTACCAAATACACGTCATCTAAATACAGTATCACGTTTTCAAATCTGAGATTTCCAAGGACTTTATTCATCATTTGTTGAAACACAGACGGGGCATTGACCAAACCGAATGAATGACTCTGAGCCAGGAATAGTGCCCGTCCTCCGTAATAAATGCTACTTTATCTATCGAGTCAGGGTGCATCGGAATTTGATAATAACCGCTCTTTAAGTCCAAACTAGTAAAACATTTATGACCCTGAAGCCTATCCACGAGATCTTCGATACGCGGCATTGGGTATTTGTTTTTAACTGTTACTTTATTAAATTGCCTGTAGTCAATGCAGAGCCTTTTTTCTCCGTTTTTCTTATTTACCAATAGCGCGGGGCTCGCATACGGAGAGTTGCTTTCACAGATTATATTATTCTCTAACAGCTCATTTACCATTTCTCTAATAATCTTTCGATCACTGTGCGACGCCCTAAAGGGTCTGCATTGAATAGGTAACCTCAATAACCATCTCATGATTTACGACCTTTCCCAATTCCTTAGTACTAGAGGCAACACAGTCCTCAAAACGCCTAAAGAGTGCTGTCAATTCATTTTGATGCGAATCCGCGTCCAGTTTTAACTCCGCGACATTATTACAAAACTCTGTGAATGTTTCTGCGTAATCAAACTGGAGGCGGTTTCCTACTCGCGAATATACCAAGTCTCGGCGCTCAGTTACGTTTCTGCCAATTAACAATTCATTATCAGCCAAATCATCCATTACGTAAAACACAATATTCTTTAAAAACACCGAATCTAATTTAAAATCGAGATGCACCATTTGATTAACGCATTTTACATTTCCCTTTGTAAATCCTTGCAGTGGTTTGGGGGCAGGTAATGAATCACATTGAAGAGAGTACTTGTCCACCAATGATTGTGAAATTAACGAACAACTACTTCCCATGTCAATAAAGGCGTCATAACTAAAATAATTAGTGTGTATCTTTTTGATAAATTTATCACGGATATTTGGGGTAGAAACGAATTTAGTTTCTTCCGATTTTTCTGGCTTAACTGTATTCTTTTTATGAAAACACATGGATTCATCATGCCCCCGTTTACCACAGAACTCACACTTGCGATTTAACTTCTCACAGTTAGATTTTTTATGATTACCACCACATAAATAACACTCGATTGGTTTTCGGGGGGCTTGGTTATTAACCTGGCTGATATTGGAAGTAGCAACCTGACTTGGGCCTCCCCCAGACGCTTTGGCAGTACTATTAGGTTGTGTTGGGGGTAAATGTCCGCTTAGCTTGCCTTGTCCATCGCGTATATTAGAACTAAATTGTCTAGTATTTCTAGACTTGTATGTTCGTCCATGGAGAAAACTAGCTAAGCTATCACATGTCGTGAAGTTACTGGCCTCAATTGATGCCCCTATTCCAGAATCACCGATATTGCCAACAATTATTGATATTATATCCATTTCCGTGAAATTGAGTGATAGCCTATCTATTTTACTTTTTTGATCGAAATAGAACTCGTAAAGTGATTGGTTGTCATTTGGTCTCTTTTCCACTATTTCTTTTAACAGCTGAAACATATCGCGCCTAATCTGAAAGCTAGAAGCTAGTTTTCGACGCCAATCCGCCCAGCGCCAAGAAGGCCATTGTTGCTCTGTACGCAATAATGAATCGTACCAGGTCTTAGCGGACCCTTTTAATTTGTTGAGAGCCTGATACCTAACCACCTCATCCGACCATGCAAAAGTTTCAGCGTAAGATTTTATAATATTAAGCCAAGCACCAACATCATCTCGCAAGGGATCAAATTCTGGTATAATATTATTCAGCACAGTAGAAGCTTTTTCTGTACTCACAGTCGCGGTATCAGCTTTACGTGATACCTTTGTTTTCTTCTTATCCTTGCTTTTTCGTTTCGGTGGAGGTGACGGAGTTCTCGTCCGTCCAGTGCTGCTGCTCGAGGTAGGAGTCGAACGTGCACGTGCACGCTTCGACCGTTTCCGTTTACCCATGGTGGGCGTTGATTATATTATCCCCTCTTCTGATAAAATCTACAGAGCTATTGAGGCAGGTAAAGTGTAACTCAAACAAGTGTAAACGACTACAAATTTATTTAATCACAATAGTTTACAATTAAGTTAACAATTAAATTAAGTAATAATATATTGCTTTACGTAATCGTTGCAGTACGGTGTGCCGCGACGCTCAAAGACGTCATATTCACAAATCGGTGGTGGATGGTGAGCCAGCTAAAGTTTGGAAATTCTTGAAGTCCTTTGGAGTTGGTAAATCAGTTAGTTCTTTTGTTTCTTCTAATGACTTGGATATCGATCTTCTAAATCTACATTTTTCTTCGTCTACTCTTTTCGACGGTCCAGTCAAGACTGACACGCTCAAGTGTCTTTCATCCACTCCAACTCCAGGCATTTCTCCATTTTATCTCTCCCCAGTTACCGAAGGGGATGTAGCTAAGAATATTAAATGTATTACTTCCAATGCTGTTGGCGTCGACTGTGTGGGACGTAATATGATCATTCCCCTCCTCGACCTTCTTGTCCCTGTTATTACCTGCATCTTTAACTCTTCCATTTCTTCCTCTACTTTCCCAAATTCTTGGAAAGATGCGGATATTGTTCCCCTTCCTAAAAAATCAAATCCATCTTCCTTCTCTGATTACAGACCTATTTCTATCCTACCTTTTCTTTCTAAAGTTTTGGAGCGCCTAGTGCATCACCAACTTTCCTCATTTTTAAATATTAATTCCTTACTCAATCCTTTCCAATCCGGATTCCGATCTGGTCATAGTACAGTTACCGCACTAGTCAAAATCACGGACGATATTCGTTCTGGGATGGATAACGGAAAGCTCACTCTATTGACCTTACTTGATTTTACTAACGCCTTTAACACCGTTGACTTTGACGTGTTGATAGGCGTTCTGAGGTCTCTGAGCATTTCTCCGGCGGTGATTGGATGGTTCCGTAGTTATCTGGAAGGTCGTCGGCAACGTATTAAGATGGATGACGCTCGCTCTTCATGGTGCAACACATTGGCTGGTGTGCCGCAGGGTGGCGTGCTGTCTCCTCTTCTCTTTTCTATCTTCATAAATTCTATTACCCGTAATCTCCTTTCTTCTTATCATTTGTATGCCGACGATCTCCAAATTTATTCCCAATGCTCCGTTGCTGACTTGCCTTCTCAGATTAATTTCACCAACTGTGATCTTGTACGTATTCAGCAATGGAGTTCTTGTTACGGAATTAAAGTTAATCCCTTGAAATCGCAAGCTATCATCATCGGTAGTTCTAGAAACTTGGCAAAAGTGGACCTTGAATCTTTGCCACCAATATATTTCGATGGTGTTCAGGTCCCTTACTCACACCAAGTTAAGAATCTGGGAGTAATCATAGATAGTTCCCTTTCTTGGGTTCCGCAACTAAATGAGGTCAGCCGTAAGATTTTTGCTGCTGTGGGTTCTTTAAGGAGGATCCGCAATTTTCTACCACTCGCCACTAAAATTGCGCTGGCACAATCCCTTCTCCTTCCCATTTTAGATTACGCCGACGTTTCCTTTCTTGACGTTTCTGAGGCGCAGTTAAACAAGCTTGATAGGCTTCAGAACGTCTGTATTAGATTTATTTTTGGTTTACGAAAATTCGATCATGTCTCTGTTTTCCGCTCGCAGCTCAAGTGGTTGCCAATCCGTTTTAGACGTAATATCCATATCCTTTCTCTTCTTTACAGTATTCTTTTTATTCCTAATACCCCTGGCTACCTTAAGGAGCGGTTTAGTTTTCTCTCTTCCTTAAGGTGCTCTCAAAACCATCTTCTTGCTCCTCCCCGATCGTCTAGTAAGTTCTTTAATAAATCATTTAGCTTTCAGTCAGTTAGGATGTGGAATGCTTTGCCCATTGATATAAGGCGGGCTCAATCCCTGCCAATATTTAAAAAGCGCCTGAAAGAATCCTTATCCTATCCTATCTATCCTATCTGTCCTTATCGTAAATTAGTCGTAGTCTTTGCTAGTAATTCTTTGCTTTTGTGTTATGAAGGTAAAACGTACTGTGTCCTTGCTTATATAGTTGGTATATAGTTTATATATTAGTTTATGTAGTTTGTTCTCGATATGCGTCTCATGTAGTCTATGTATTTTATTTATGAATATACATATTTCATTGTTCCTTTGTTTGTTTGCACTGCCCATTAAAGTTTCTTTTCGCCATTTCACTATCCAAAGGTTGTCTGGAAGAGATCGCTCTTTAGCGATAAGTCCGCCTGTTGTTACCTACTTATTTAAGTAAAATGAATGTATTTCTATTACTTTGTTTTTGTTTGTAAGTAGTGCAACAATAAAGAGTTTTATTATTATCTCTTTATTTATCTTTCATCTCAGTTTAGGGTTTTTATAAAATGAATACAAAATTAAAATACAATACAACATACAAAAACAATACAAAATATAAACACTTTATAAAAAACCTAAACTAGGGTGCCGCCGGCAACGGGGCGGGCCCAAGCTGCCGGTGGTTAGGGCTGCAGGGAGAGGAACCGCCGGACTATGCGCGCCGTGTCCAGGATTACCGCCTTCTGCATCTGACCCTTGACCCAACCACCTAGCGAGAGCCTCTTGAGGTGTTGATCAAGACTCTTCGCTATGAGACCGTTCGCAGAAACAACTATCGGAACAATGATCGCCGAATCAACCTCCCACATGTCGGTTACCTCGTGAGCCAAGTCAAGGTACTTACTGGCTTTGTCCTTCTCGGCCTTCACGAGGTTCTCGTCATGGGGGATGGTGATGTCGATGAGCATTGCCCGGCGTTGGGATCGATCTATCAGCACGATATCAGGCTTATTGGCTACAATAGTCCTGTCCGTGATGATAGATCGATCCCAATAGAGCGTGGCACGACCATTTTCGAGAACTGCCGCAGGTGTGTACTTATAGTACGGCACTTCGAAGCCCACTAGGCCGTATTGAAGAGCAAGCTGCTGGTGTATAATCCTGGCTACGAGGTTGTGTCTGTGCAAGTACTCGGTGTTAACAATCTGAGAACAACCGGAAATAATATGCCTGAGTGACTCACCGGGACGGCGGCATGCCCGACAAATGTCGACCGTACCGTCCTTCAGGATATATTTCCGGTAGTTATTCGTCATGATAACCTCGTCAGCAATTGCACAGGCAAAACCCTCGGTTTCTCCGAAGAGGTCCCCGAATCGTAGCCAGTTCACCGACGCGAGCAGATCTACGTCAGGTCCCATGAGGGCCTTGTAGAACCGCCCGTGTAGCTCCTTGCTCTTCCATACCGCCTTGCGGTCCTCGGTGCCCAGTACCACAGGTCTGCGCCAGTTCTCTTTTGCCAAGGAGAGCGGCGTGAAGTTCCGGTCTACTGCCACCACATCACGATGCATCCCGCACTCATTGTTAAGAAAATAGTTTCTAAGATTGTACACCTCGCGGTTGTGGAGGTCTTTGGCATTTAGGAAGCCGCGGCCCCCACACTTCCGCGGGATGTACAATCTCATAACTGATGAGCGCGGGTGTAGCATTCGATGTGTGGTAAGCAGTGTACGGACCCTTCGATCCAGGGCGTCCAGCTCGGTCTGAGTCCACCTTAGTATGCCAAAGGAGTATGTGAGTATGGGTATTACCCAGGCGTTGAAGGCGCGCACTTTGTTGCCTCCTGACAAAAGACTGTTAAGTACTTTTGTGAGCCGGCTGAAAAAGCGCTCCTTCACCGCCTGTCTAATTCCCATATCTTCAATACCCAAAGACTGTGACATACCAAGGTATTTATAGGTTTCTGCTTCCGAGATAGATCTGAACGACATTGTCTCAGAAAGTTGCAAATTTGTTGAATTTACTACTTTCCCCCGCTGCACATGCATAACCGCACACTTATCGACACCAAATTCCATATTGATGGCACTACTGAAAACTTCTGTGGTTCGCAGTTGTTCCAACAAGTCTTGGCTATTTGGCGCAAATAATTTGAGATCATCCATATACAGAAGGTGAGAAATGACTTCACCCTCTCTCCGAAGCCGGCAACCTAGTCCCGAATCCTTCAGCAGGGTACTGAGGGGATTCAGAGCTAGGCAGAACCACAAGGGACTCAGACTGTCACCCTGGAATATTCCTCGCTCGATCCTTATGAAGTCCTGCGGGCCAGAGGGGCCATCCCCGCCTCCTGGTTGACGAAGGACTGTGGTCCACTGCCTCATACACGCGCCGAGAAAGGATCTTAAAGTTGCATTAACTTTATACAACTCCAAGACCCTTTCCAACCATGAATGAGGCACCGAATCATAGGCCTTCTTGTAGTCAATCCAAGCGGCGGAGAGGGCCCCTTTGTTACGCCGGACTTGCTGGCAAATGGTCATGTCGATGAGGAGGAGCTCTTTAGTACCACGGGACCCAACCCTACATCCATTTTGAGCAGGAGCCAAAACATTGTTCGAGACAATGTGTGTGTTAATTTTTACTCTCAAAATGGATGTAAGGAGCTTGTACAGTGTGGGCAAGCACGTGATGGGTCGGTAGTTCTTCGCTTCCGTGGTACTACCGGACTTGTAGAGCAGGAAGGTTACACCAGTTGTTAAAGAAGGTGGCAGGGAACCGAGCTCGAGGGCTTGTTGGAATTGCGTTGCCAATCGTGAGTGCGAGCATCGAAACCATTTTAGCCAGAAGTTGTGCAATCCATCCGGCCCAGGACTTTTCCAGTTCTGAGTCGTGCGGATAGCACAACTTACGTCATCGGGGCTGATGGTAACTGCCCCCATAGGTTCGATGGTCTCGCATTCACGTTCGACAACGGTCATCCATTCACCCTCGGTGTGTCCGACGGGCGCTGACCAGATACTACGCCAGAAATCACTCATGGCAGTAGCATCCGGCAACCGCGCGTCGGACACACGGTAGTCGGTTTCCTCCCACTTTCGGTAAACCTTCCTTTGGTCACTCTGGAAAAGGCGGTTCTGCTGGAATCGGTTCACACGCTCTCTGTAGCGGCGAATACGGTTTGCCCATGCATAAACTTTCTGCTTCAGAAAGTCGATGCGCTCTGTGAGGTTGGCCATGTAGTCGCGGGGTGCAATACCCGTTCCCGCGAACGCCTGGTTCACAAAGCGCATTACTCGGGGGCGGTTGTTGCCCCCCCTGAAGCAGATCAGCTTTGCAATGAGAGTCCTAAACGAGTCGATACGTCGCTCGATCCGCACCTGCCACGCGGGGACACCCCCAGCGGTCCTAGGTGCACGGTCAGAGTCCGGAAACTTGACTCGAGCAACACGGCACGCTGCAATGGCCCCGCAGTACATGATCGAGTGCGTATCATCCAAATCTTTACTGGATCGTATATACGGCTCCAGTAAAGCGTTTAGGGCTCCCATCAACGCTAGATTGCGCCTATTCATGGGCAAACGTGGTAATCGTGGCCTAGAGTCGGGTGTGAAGCGATGCTGCATAATCGCTTCTTCCAAAGTCCTCCTCAATTGCTCATTGTCTGAAGTACTCACACTCAGGTTCGCAGCATCGTCCTCATCAGCAGCAGGACCGACCCGCAGTGCCTCGGATGCCAAGTCATGTACCGGCACCGGGTTCGGCGACGTGGCGGGTGGGTCCTGCGCCGAGGAAGGGGTCGCGCGAACAGGGAGAGCCTCCAGGCGAAGCCGATCAAGTGTCGAGTCATCCAGCCGCTTTGATCGTTGGATGACTCGCACTTGATCCGATAGTCGCTGCGCAGTCACATTAATGGTTGGTTCAAGGGCCTGAAACAGAGGAAGCATCCGGACACGATACGCGGATAGATTAGTTCCCCCCTCTGTAGCCCCGTAGTAGGCGCGCATGACGTTCTCATTCATAGCTTGAGACCATGTCATGCGTCGCACTACACCACCGGCAGCGGGAGCCGTGGGCGGGGCAGCATGTCCCGCGGGCCCCAAGCGTGCCGGCAGCGGTGGCCGTCCTCGTCGCGCAGGTGGTCGTGGCGGCGGCGGCGTAGGTCCGCGCTCGTCGCTGCTCGACCCGCTGACGTCGGGCGCGGTGGCGTAATCAGCGCCCGAAGAAGATTGCGAGGAGACTGATGTCGATGAGGCGGACGAAGGTCTTGGGCGTGCGATTGGTGGAGACGCTTTATCTTGGCGTGCTTTGCTACGCGTATACATTTCTTAGAACTTTCAGCGATATTTTGACATTTATATGTTAGCACAAATCAGAGGCAAGTCTGATCGCTGTCGTCTCTTGTACCCTTGAATGAAGTTGTACCGTGAAAGGGCAATTTTTCCATGACGAGATGGTAAAAAATATGGTATAAATGCCGGTAAAATACATTGTTTATCAAAATTTTCTAAGAAAGTATAAAAGCACGTCTGACAGTGACGGCGTCAGATTTTTTTTTTTTTTTTTTTTATTATTATTATTATTATTATTTGTATCTCTCTTTGATCACGGGCCTATAAATCCCGGCCTTTTGATAGGCTTGCGCGGGGATACAGATCCAACACGTAGAGGCCCTTTGGAGAAATTTGCTGTGTTTTACACCTGCTGCAACCCATTCACGGGCACAAAAATAGATATCCGTGAACCGTGAGATTAGTTCCCCCCTCTGTAGCCCCGTAGTAGGCGCGCATGACGTTCTCATTCATAGCTTGAGACCATGTCATGCGTCGCACTACACCACCGGCAGCGGGAGCCGTGGGCGGGGCAGCATGTCCCGCGGGCCCCAAGCGTGCCGGCAGCGGTGGCCGTCCTCGTCGCGCAGGTGGTCGTGGCGGCGGCGGCGTAGGTCCGCGCTCGTCGCTGCTCGACCCGCTGACGTCGGGCGCGGTGGCGTAATCAGCGCCCGAAGAAGATTGCGAGGAGACTGATGTCGATGAGGCGGACGAAGGTCTTGGGCGTGCGATTGGTGGAGACGCTTTATCTTGGCGTGCTTTGCTACGCGTATACATTTCTTAGAACTTTCAGCGATATTTTGACATTTATATGTTAGCACAAATCAGAGGCAAGTCTGATCGCTGTCGTCTCTTGTACCCTTGAATGAAGTTGTACCGTGAAAGGGCAATTTTTCCATGACGAGATGGTAAAAAATATGGTATAAATGCCGGTAAAATACATTGTTTATCAAAATTTTCTAAGAAAGTATAAAAGCACGTCTGACAGTGACGGCGTCAGATTTTTTTTTTTTTTTTTTTTATTATTATTATTATTATTATTTGTATCTCTCTTTGATCACGGGCCTATAAATCCCGGCCTTTTGATAGGCTTGCGCGGGGATACAGATCCAACACGTAGAGGCCCTTTGGAGAAATTTGCTGTGTTTTACACCTGCTGCAACCCATTCACGGGCACAAAAATAGATATCCGTGAACCGGTCCCAGCAGGCATATAGAGGCTATTGGAGATTATGTGGAAAAGACTAGTGGGTTATGGTGATGAAGGTTGGATGGATAAGAGATGGAACTATAGAAAAGAGGTCCGGACACCTGCCATAACAATGATTTCTCTTTGCTATCGAGGCAGGCGGTGACTCGCCGCCGACTAGATGGGCCCCCGTAAATGCCGTCACAAGAGACAGCCAGGGGCAACACCGGTGTAGACGACTCAGGAGTGTAGAGAGGTGTACACCGCTTTCTGCACAGTGGGTTGACAGCCGCTGCACCAACTCGCGACTTACGCAAATTTACACTTCCACCCCTGGAGCGTATAGCTCTGACGACTCCTCTCTGGACGGCCAGTTAAGGCAAGCCAGAGCTGAGAGTCCTACGGGTCCCCTTGGGGTTCCACTCCGACCGACGAAGACACGCCGGAGGCGGGGACCCTGACCGACTCTTATTATTATTATTATTAATAGTTTACAATTATTATCTTTAAACGCAAGTATCCCCCTATGCTTGCCCATCGAAGTTCGAAGTCAAAGAAAAGCTCTCCGACGCCTATGTCGGCCCTTTTATTAACTTCGCCCCTCCGGTGCTACCACTACCACTTCAAGAAGGCACTTCACTTGTACGCGGCAGATGGCGCCACTGTAGCCGATGCAGCTCCGGCGCGATCACCTAGATGTCGCCCATGCTGCACTAGATTGCTAACACAAGGTTATGGCTACACATTGTTGGTACATACCTACCCCCTTATTCATAAACGTGTGTTAACTTAACAAGCCGCTAATAATTGTTTGTTCCTTTTGCTCTTATGGACACATTGTTAAGACCGAAAGGGACAAACAATTATTAGCGGCTTGTTAAGTTAACAAACATTTATGAATAAGGGGTTTAGGTATTATGTCTCACGATAGTTAAAATTTAATTGATCCGAACGTTTTTAAAATACACATTTTTTCATATTCTTTTGGTTTGGTTCTTCCGTTCTACATAAGTTGTACATTGTACGAATGCTAGACACCCAAAAACAGTCTTATGCCTTTGCGCTCGTGTCAAATAGAGGTGCATGAGTTGGCAACATCGACTCTCTAATGAACTACGAAGCTGAGTTAAAACATTGGCTGCTATTGTAATAACATGCCGAGTGGGGGCAAGTTGGATATTCCCACTAGATCTATTTAGGGCCTGCGGCCCTACCGCGAAACACAAAATTCGTAAATTTCGAGGACTTGTCTCTCCCACTCTAATGACGCCTTCGTTTGAGTGACAGAGAAAAATCCTCGAAATGTACGAATTTCGTTTTTCTTGGTAGTAGACCTGTTTATCAATAGCTTGTAACTTGTAATACGAGCGGAAGTCCTTTTCTAATTAACGGGGATAAAAAGAGACTTTCACTTGTATTACAAGTTACAAGCTTTTGATAAACAGGCACCTAGTCTAAATCATAGTCAATAATATATGAGTCCATTGCAAAATACGTACATAATTAAAAACCTTTAATGAAAAAAAAATTAACGTCATAATTTTTGTGTTACGAAGTTACATTTTGTGTAGCAAGTTTTGGCACTGAAAAAGGACGAAAAATACAAATTTTCTATGAGCGATAATACGAATCTATATCATTTAAATTTACCCCCTTTTACTACTGCCAAAGGTTGTTGGGCAGAGTATACCACATACTTAGTTTGTACGATTAACATTCCTTAAGGTGGATTTACACTAAACGAGCGAATGATCATTCTATCCCCCACTCTACGAAATCAACGAATTTCGAAGAACTACGTTTTGTGTAACGAACAAATTTCGTAGAGGGATAGAATGAACATTCGCTCGTTTGGTGTAAATCAGCCTATGATAGTCCACTGTTAGACGTAGGCCTCTTCTATTAACTATGCGTATAGACGCATTAGGAAGTAAATGCCCATCGACACGCTGGGCAAGCGGATTGGCGATAGCATTACACAAAACGTAGTTCGTCGAAATCAACGAATTTCGACGAACTACGTTTTGTGTAACGAACAAATTTCGTAGAATAGAATGAGCATTCGCTCGTTTGGTGTAAATCCACTTTAACATAATTGACAGGATCTTGACATTCGTGTGACCTTTGATGTGCACTGAAAAAAATGCTAAGTTGGATTTATCAGATCTTTCGTAATTCTAACCGGAAATTAAGGTTGATTGGGTCCTATCACAATTTTTTTTTTGATTTTACCAAACTTTTTATGTTGGCATTCTACTAAATTAATTTGGTTGATTACACCAGTTTTTTGTTGATTTTACCAGTTGTTTGGTATAATGTACAATGTTCTTTGTTGATTTAACCAGAACTCTGGTATCAACTTCAACCTTTTTAGTTTTGTAAATTTGATAGCAAGGATTTGTTACACATATCAAAGTTTCCTCGTAATATAGCCAACCTAAGTCACTTTGGTAAATATTTTTTTCAGTGTGATAAGGCCTTAACTATGAACATGCACTCTAACGCCATGGCAACAGAGGCCTAGATAATTATGAGCATCCTGGCTGTTAGGATATATGTGATGACGAGTTTATTCTTTTAAAACATAATTTTCCTAACTAGTTTTTTTTATGTTAGCACAACAAAGTGGCTCCACTCCACCCGATTGTAAGTGAAAAGTAGAGCCCAAATCGCGGCGGCAACGAACAGGAGATAATCAGTAACCTGTTAGTTGCCACCGCCTTGCTGAACCCGCTAGATGCTTCTTCACGCTTCGTTTAAAGGGTCCCAACTTATACGTATGCGAAAACACATGTGCCGGTAAAGAATTCCACTAGTGCGCAAAAACGAACTTTGCACACGCTTCGCGCGTGGTGATTTCTCTTTTTGACGCACTTGTTATGAAAAAAATCGTCCCTTACACACGTGCACGTTTTTTAACTCGGGTGATTGTCGCCCTCGTTTCACTCGGGCTCCAACTTTCACCCTCGCCGAAAAAAGTTTTCCCGCACTAGTAAGGAAATGTACTATTTTAGTACAGATTGTGCCTTTTTAGTCTCTAGTGCGAGAAGTGTGTCATTTTACGTTCGGTCCAAAACTTCGGAGGGTCATCTGCACTAAAAACGTCGTACGAGACACGTGCAAAAACGAAATTCGTAACTCGTTTCGAATTTCATGTTTTTCGCACTTGTGTTGTAATGTACTATTAGGTACTGGTCTCACCGCGAGCTACTAAGCTATCAGCTATCAGCCGAGCGAGTATCGCCGTGTCTGTTTTTTTTACATGGGAGTGCGTATCTTTTGTTCGTGTTTATAGCTTAGTAGCTCGTGGTGAGACCAGTGCCTGAAGAGGCCTTAAATCTAATAAACATGACTTTTTGTGGCAAATACAAGTCTATTTTGGTGGGGCCCATCCTTCAAACATATTAAAGTTCCGTCTTATAACAAGTTTCCTAAGAAACATTGTTAACAAATGTTTTCTCGCTGATGGGACAGTTTTTATTAATAAAAATGTCGAAAGTTAGTTCTGGTAATTAGTTATTTGATATAATTCATCTTCATCATCAATAAGCCTATGATTCTCCTGTTGGACGTAGGCCTCTCCTATTAACTATGCGTATAGACGCATTAGGAGGTAAATGCCCATAATCGCCACGCTGGGCAAGCGGATTGGCGATCGCAGTAATGTGTCCACTGTGATGACGCTGCTACCCATCATCATTCCTATATCAAATAATGGACAGTTACACTTCAATCCCTTGGTCGACTTTTACGACATCCGCAGGAGGAGTTTAGGGTGGTGACAAATGTATTCTTACTGCCGCCACCACACGGCCGATATAATTATAATATTACATCCAGTGTAAAACCAGTCTTAAAACATTTCCAATCATAACTATCATAAGCGCCAAAAAATAATTCACCAAAAAGATGATTTAGCTCAAAACTTTCAAACTAGGAACACAGCTATTAGTCCTTGTTAGGTAAACGATTTGCTCAATTTGAATGTTTGTTGGCGAGACATGGCGGTAATTTAAATTCATTTCCCAACTTGGTGTATCGCCAAGATTCAATACAATTGGATCCTAAAATCGACTGGATACTCGAACGGGGAAGTTTGAGTTTGGGAACGAAATGAGTCAATTCTGGCTGCACAGTTTAATATAAACAGTAGCCTTACCACCGGTTTTGTGCAGTTATCTCGAGTGGAGACCGCGGTTTGGGTTTAGGACGTCCAGCCACAAGATGGACAGACGACTTTTTAAGATCGCCGGGAGACGTTGGATGCAGCTTGTAACCGGTACATCATCATCATTATATCAGCCGAAAGACGTCCACAGTGGAAGTACTGCTGAACATAAGCCCCCAAAGATTGCCACAATGACTAGTCCTGTGCCACCCGCATTCAGCGGACTCCTGTGACCTTCACCAGGTCATCAGTCCACCTTGTGAGGGGCCTACCCAAGCTGCGCCTTCTGGTACGTGGCCGCCACTCGAGAACCTTCCTGACCCATCGGTCATCGGTTTATGTATAATGCAAATCCGTAGAGTACCCAAGTTGAAATGTTGAAGAATGAAGATCATAATCGGAATTATTGGAGCCACAACGCGATTTACGCGATTGCCGATTACCAATAATAAGGTATTTATAGTATGATATGATGAGTAATAAGAAAATTGCGTTCCACAATGAAAGATATTGTCGCACTTATTATGTGTTAAGCCTACAGGTAACAATTTGTGATAAAAACACAAACAAATGCCCTCACCGAGATTGGAAACCTATCCGCCAGACAAAATTATCTCTATCCTTTTCCCCAGGCATATAAAGGAAAAGAACAGCTAAAATGTATTTGATGGAATATATATAGGTATATTTTATTCGGGAATAGTGACACTTAATCTTGTTCAACAATCTATGGAATTTGTTACTCAATATCTACCACAATTCAAGTTTGATACTGTGTTATAAAATACCTCTTTCTAGGGAATTTGTAACCGCATAATTAAATTTACGGCACAACCACGAAATTCGCAGAAAATATTTTAATCAGATCGCAATTTCAATCAAACATTTAATTCCAAATACAAATAACTAACATTCCTTTGAAAGCCAGAAAACAATCCGAAGCAATAGCAACGATATTATTTCACAAGAGAGGGAACTTCCCAACGGTACATCAAATAAAGAGTTAATAAATTTGTCCCGAAGTTATTTAATGAGGGTTACTCATTAAGTATTAAAACTCAAACGTTTCTGAAACTCGATTCCAAGTCCGGGAAATTGCGAACGTTCAAACTTTATCTGTTCAGTCAGTTATTTATAATAAATATATAACGTCAAACATTCGGCATTTCGGCCTACTTCTAAGTCAGTTTCGAATAATTTCTGTGGTTAAGAATTTATTTGTATTCAACGATTTACGCAGGTCGTTTGATTGGGACTACTCCTTGCCATGTGTGTCAACGTACTCAATTGATTTTAGTTCTCAAATTGAAATAGGAATATCAACAATATTATACTTTAGGGCAAAACTTGACTATGCGGGGGGGGGGATCAGTCCAGAAAGTTTCAGATTCTTTAGAGGCTGTAATGATGTTTACCACATAAGTACAGTCAACCAATTGACAACGTTTCAAAATTTTCGATGTCCCTGAATCGAATACCATTTCGAGATATACGCTTATAGATCACGAAAATATATTTTAATTTTTTTTGCAATATTTTTGTTAAAAATCTTAAAAATAGTTTAAAGTTACGTTACTTTAAAGTTTATGATGATAAATAATTCCATATTAGTGGAAAACAAGCATATGGACCACCCAATAGTAAGCGGTAGCCGTAGCCTACGGAGGCCTATGACGTTTACAATATCGTACCCGTCACCATGGTGAAATAGGGCCCCGTAGCGGTCATTGTAACGTTCGCGCGTCCTTGATGTCACTCAAGTCAAGACAATACAACTTTATTTTAAGTTATTGAGTCATTGCATTCGAGAAATGTAGGTGACCTGTTATATTTTTTTGAATTAATTATAATAATTTAGACATAAACGATTGAAATGTTAACTAATGCAAACTTAATTTTCAATTTAGGGTTCCCTACCCAAAGGGTAAAAAAGCGGCCAGGAGAATGCCAGGTCATGCTTTGTGTAAGGTTCCACAGCTGATCACCTGTCACTCACAAAACACGACTTTAAAATGGATAGAAACTCAACATATCAGCCTAAAAAAGCCCACTCCTCGTCATAGGCCTCCCACAATGATTGCCACAATGACCGGTTCAGTGCCACCCGCATCAAGTCACTCCTGCGGCTTTCACCAAGCCAATACACGCTTTCCGGTATGCAATCGACACTCGAGAACTTTTCCCCAACGGGCATCGATTCTAGGGTGTGACATGTGCCCCGTCAGTTGCCACGTAAGTTTAGTGATTCTAAGAGATACTTATATCGGTTCCTCGGTCTGATAAAGGCAAGGAACCCTTTGTTAGATAAAATGCGAGTCCGACTCGCATTTGACCGATTTTTGTTATTGACTCAAGTGTAAAGAAAATTCACGCAAATTAAACATTACGAATGTCAAAACAACATTCAGGGTATAAAAGATCCTGATCAGTAAGATCACATATGAGTTGATCAAAAGGCCAATATGAACATTTCAAATGTATTCGTTGCATTATGTGTTTTATTTTGTGACTTGCATATTTGCAAAGCATTTGGCGTCGCCGATTCAGAATCATATTTCACCAAAGCGTCAGAAGCAACTTTATCTGAAGATGGAAAACTGAGTTTTACTGAGTTGGCAATCAAATATGGTCAGTCCGTAAAAGGATATAATATAACGACTGATGATGGCTATATCCTAGAGGTGTTTTATGTAGCTAAAAACCTGAGTGCAGACAATACACCTTTGCTGATGTTCCATGGATTAGCTGATTCCTGTGATTCCTATATTATGACAGGAGAGTTGTCATGGGCTATCACAATGTCTGAGGCAGGCTACGGTGTTTGGGTTGGTAACAACAGGGGAAATTTGTACGGCCGTCGACACATTAGTTTAGATCCCAATACGAATCCATTATTCTGGGATTACAGCGTGCAAGAAATCGGGTATTATGACTTGGCTGCCACCATAGACTTTGTACGCTACATGACAAACTCTGAGAGCATTTTAACCATCGGCCATTCTCAAGGAACTACTGCTCATTTAGTGCTCACCTCATTGCGACCAGAGTACAATGACAGGATTAAGCTGTTCGTCGCATTAGCACCTGTAGCTCATTTGGACAATCTGAAGCCACCAGTATCTATCGCCGCAGCAGCGGGACCAGCAGTTCTACTAGCATTAGAAACTCTAAACATAAACGAATTACTGAGAAACCATGGCTTAGCATCTAATCTAATAACTCTGCTATGCAGCAAAGGTCTGGTTAGTTATCTTGGATGTGGTTTTGGTACACTTTTCCCTCTATTTGGTTTTGATCCCGTAGGGCTGGACAAAGAGTTTATTACGGGTGTTTTATTTGGGCATTTTCCTAGAGGGACTTCAAGAAAGAGTCTGGCACACTTTGATCAGATATTTTTGAGGCACGAGTTTGCACAGTATGATTATGGAACTGCAGAAAATATGGTAAAGTATGAGAATGTAAATCCGCCAGCTTACAATATTTCGGCAGTGACAACGAAGGTTGCCTTGTTCGTGGGTAGCGCTGATACATTGTCTACAGTGAAGGACGTAGAACGTCTGAAGGAAGAGCTCCCTAATGTGGTACATTATGAAGAGCTGAAGAAATGGAATCACCTTGACTTCGTTTGGGGAAAAGACCTGCTGTCAAAATATCTGTTCCAAATTGTTAAGGAACTCCTCGAAAAATATAAGTGAATCGTAGAGTTCTTATTATTTAAATATTTATTTATTTGTTTTGTTGAATAGACTCTATTCAGTAAGTTATAATTAAATTATATTTTTTCTAACAAAGTTTTATCCTATACATTTTAGAACTCCCAATATGTATATAAGTACCTATAAGCCGCTCAGAGCATTTTATCGTAAAGTTATAACAACTATACCAAACAGTTGTCAGTTGTCACGATGGACGTGGAACGTAAATAAATGAATCCGTGAGGGCTACTTTTTATATTAAAAAAAGTTTTACAAACCGAATCACGTGAAAAGACTTTGTAAGGATTTTACATAGGTATATTTTTTTATAATTGTTAGGTAATAATAGGTATTACAAAAATAGCCGAAAAATTACCATTACTGGCCTTAATATTTTACAAAAATGTCTGAAAAGAGTTCTTTTACGTACATAATTATAGTCTAACTCGCATTAAGCCGGTTTTGTTATTATTCATTGCTTATCAATTCTTCATCTTTTTTTATAGACTAAATTCGATTGGTACTGTGAAGCAGTCGAATTTCTCAGTTATAAACAAGGAGCGGAATTTTCATAGCAAATCTAACTGTTAGAGGGATTGACCAAACAATTTTATCGACTATCGATGTTAAAATAAATCATGACAGCGTCACATTATGCCATTGTATGTCACTTAAGTTTTCTTAAGTGATAAAGTTTGTGAGCACATGCGATGTCAATATAAAAGTGTTGACGCCAGATATGACTTATTTTAATATCGAAATGTAAGTTACTTATCCTCGTAAGGCCCAACGTCCTATTTTTAGGACAACAAAATTATCTCATAGCAGCCCATGACGTCATATTTTTCAAAGAAATATGAATTTTATTTTGTAGGTCTCAAAATTAAAAATAAGATGTGACTTTTACGACACTGCGTTATTATTTCACTTGTCTTAAAAATAGAATGGGCCTGACGAGGTTAAAAAAGAGGTCAAATGCTAGAGACAAATTTTTTAGGTTAGTATCCTTTTCCACAGGCATAGGTACCTATTTAAAAGAAAAGGATAGCTAATATTGATCTGACAGAAATACCCGTATTACATAGGAAACGATGAAACAGGTCCTAGGATAAAAACATAATGAAATATAAATAATTTTGTGTGTGTTTGATTATTTAGAACATAAGCTTTCATAGTATTATTTGTAAAAATGTTGACAATACTCCATAATTTACATCTTTTTCTGGGTCCAGTTATTTGCCGGCCGCCAGTTAGGGTACCTTTTTAAAATTTGTTGTTTTGGCTTATTATACACCTAATTAAAAAAGGCTTTTTTCATATGAGCGCAGACATTTACCGAAATTTATGACTAGATGGTGATAATAAACTTCTTATCTTGTGTAATAATCAAGACTTACGTAAAGATGTTATTTAATACTGTGTGAAGGTATAGACAAACATTATTAAATATGTAAGCAAATGCAGATGTAGTAATATTTGTAATGTACTAGCACATATTATGTTTTTGTCGTTGCAGTTTTTGTTGAACCAATAATAAAGATGATCAACTGTCTGCTTAAAACACATTTGAATTACAATTGCGAGTAAATTGAGTTAAACGCATTTTCTTAAGAGGATACAAAATGATAATCCACGTGTATTTAAGAAAATAGCGCTTGTTGATATCCCTATCTGTAGGTGAAAAAACAGAAACGTTTATGTGACCTTGAAACTATTAACCCAATGATCTTGAATCACATCTTTAGAGTTGTGCGTGACACGTCAGCACAGGTGACTACTATCTTTCTGGATATACATATTATTTTCAGTATCTTTGTTTGACTAAGGTATTAAACAGTCTTATGCAAAGTACACGTTGAAAATGTCTAACTAAACAACTAAAGGTACTATAAAATGAAGTTGCAGAGTAAAATAGCACTTTATCAGATATTCGTAATTGTAAGGTCACCATGGATAATATATACGTACTATTCGCACTGTGGGTACTACTTGTATCTTGTGACATATATAAGTGCAAAGGTGACATTGTTTCTGATTTGAATTCATATTTTTCGGAAGCCGCAGAAGCAACTTTAACTGAAGACGGCAAGTTTGATTTTACTGAACTGGCAATGAAATACGGCCAATTTGTTGAACAGTATGATGTCACAACTGAAGATGGCTACATCCTCACAATCTTCCGCGTCACAAAAGACTTGAACGCTCCTGGTAAACCTTTACTGATGTTCCATGGAATAGCGGATTCTTGTGACACGTACATTATAAGAGGTAACTCCTCATGGGTCATCACTATGGCTGAAGAAGGTTATGACGTTTGGGTTGGTAATAACAGAGGCAATTTGTACGGCCGTCGACATACCAGCTTGGACCCAGACACAGATGATGAATTCTGGGATTACAGCTTTCATGAAATTGGATATTATGACCTCGCCGCTATTATTGACTTTGTTCGCGAGAAGACCAACTCTGAGAGCATTTTAACCATCGGTCATTCTCAAGGAACTACTGCTCATTTCGTGCTAACTTCTTTAAGACCTGAGTATAACGATAGAATTAAACTGTTCGTTGCTTTAGCACCTATAGCTTATCTAAATTATTTGGAGCCACCCGTATCCTTAGCTGCAGCAGCAGGGCCAGCAATTGCACTGGCACTAGAAACACTGAACATAAATGAAATACTTCGAGACCATAGCGCAGCATCGGATCTCATAACTCTGCTATGCAGCAAAGGTCTGCTTAGCTATCTTGGATGTGGTTACGCCACTCTCTTTCCGTTGGCTGGTTACGACCCAGCAGGGCTTGATGAAGAGTTTTTAACAGGAGTTCTTTTCGGGCATTATCCTAGAGCAACATCAAGGAAGAGTCTGGTGCATTACGATCAAGTTGTTTTAAGACAAGAGTTTGCTCAGTATGACTATGGAACTGTAAAGAATGTAGCTAAATATGGAAGTATAAGTCCGCCAGTTTATAACATTTCAGCAATGACAACAAATGTTGCCTTGTTCGTGGGTAGCTCTGATGGAGTATCTAAGGTAAAGGATGTGGAAAACCTGAATGACAATCTTCCTAATGTTGTGCACTATGAAGTGATGGCACTGCAGGAGTGGAATCATGTGGATTTTGTTTGGGGCAAAGATATCATGTCCGAATATCTTTATCCAACGGTTTTGGAGCTCTTTGAAATATATAACTGAACAAATTGAAAATGATATTGGTGTTTATGGAATTAAAATGTATTTATTACTTACGTACGTACGTATTACGTTTCATTTGTTATTTTAATAAATTTAAGGACATTTTTTGAAATTGTTGTTTAATTTTAGTAACTTAAAATACCTTATATCGTCGTATTACTGCAAATACCAGCTATCTGCGCAAATCGGATTTTGGCAGAATAAATGTAATTATCATGATAATAAAATTCAATATCGGATAACATAATACGTGCACATAGCTGGTATTTGCAGTAATAGGACGATATAATAATATTATAAATAAGTTTATCGATACCGTTTATCGTTTAACGAAAAAAATATAGGTACAAATTGCATTTGTTGTCTTTGACATAATATCGTTCGCGCGTTCGTAGATTTATTTTGTTTTACTTTAATATTAATAGATAACAACAAACTAGAAATTAATGTGAACTCAAGGTTTATGATTTTAAGTTGGCGATAAAACTAAGATTGTGTTCTGAAATTGCGTGATTATGGAATACCTTGTTCTAGTTTTTTAGATTAGTAATAGGTAATAATTCAGGTTAGTTTATATTTTATTCGATTTCTACGGGCGCGCGGTTTTCTTTCGATTTCTAATTTGCGTTTAAGAAAGATTCAGCGATTTCAACAAAACAGTTAAAACATCCAATTTAGGAGTGAAATAAATAACTATTATTATATTGTACAACAATGACATAAATGCTATCATTGTGGGCAGGGTGTACCAACCGCACTCAGCAGGCCGAATGACATAAAAATATCTATAATTTCCCGTAAAATTCATTTCATCGAACAGTTTAACAGTGACAGATGGTTTCGTTCAAACAACTTTATTCCGTTCTCTAGATCTGTAAAGTATAATATCTCCGGATTTACTGTACGAAATTCGATATTTAAGGTAATTTATATCCCGTACTCGTAAAGTGGGGATCATTTTTAGGGTTCCGTAGCCAAAATGGCAAAAACGAAACCCTTTTAGTTTTGCCATGTCCGTCTGTCTGTCTGTCCGTCGGTCCGTCTGTCCGCAGCATAGTTCAGTGGCTTCGGCCACTACCTACTATTAGTACTAGAATTCTGTAATTTGGTACGGGTATACATAAAGACTATACTAATCATGCCACCAAAGTCGTAAAACTAGAAAAACAATTTTTTTTCGGGTACCTCCCCAACTGGTGAAGTGGGGATGATTTTTTTTTTATTTGCTGTAGTTAATCCTAAAGTGTTGGGTATCATTGAATAGTATGAATAAGTCTCTTAAAAATAATAAGGGTCTTAAAAGAGTTTTTTTCTAAAGTCAATATTTTTGGAGATTAATTGCTCTCCCGAAAAAAAAAACTGTCTCCTGCCTTCTAATTTTTTATCCTTTGGGTCCAAAAAATATGAATAATATTTTTGGAGATTAATTGCTCTCCCGAAAAAAAAAACTGTCTCCTGCCTTCTAACTTTTTATCCTTTGGGTCCAAAAAATATGAATAAAATCATGAATTGTGGGGTTATATAATGTAGTATTTCTTTCGCCTAGTAAAAAATTAAATTACTCCTGTACACAATTTTAATTACAATCCCAACCAGCAAAATCAAATTATGCCAATCACATTCAATACCTACATTCATCAGCTGCCACCGTCAACCACTCTAGTCCAACTACGAGTGCAGACATCAGGCAACTCAGGCACTCGCCGTCACGACGCGGGACGGTTTCGGCCGAGTGTAAGTGATGGCCGAATAAACGTCACTTGTTTGAGATGCTAGCGTTGAGCTACGAAAATCTCCGACTGCGGCATTTTCGTAGTAATAGCAAATATGCTTATCGTAGTAAAGACTTTTAATAGCATGATAGTTGTAGTGAAGCTCTAATTCGTCTAATTATTGAAGTTGACTGGTAGATAATGCTTTTCTGGCAGCGCCTCTACTAACAGCGCTGACATTTCGCAATTTAATCTGGGATGGGGTCTAGCTTTAGTTTCAGATTCACTTACTTCATAACATTGATTTATAATATTAGATGAGTTTTATTTAGGTAATTTCCGACATGAATCCCATATTAAAAATATGAGTTCTTCATCTACTATCGTCAACCACTCTAGTCCAACTACGAGTGCAGACGTCAGGTAACTCAGGCACTCGCCGTCACGGCGCGGGACGGTTTCGGCCGAGTGTAAGTGATGGCCGAATAAACGTCACTTGTTTGAGATGCTAACGTTGATCTACGAAAATCTCCGACTGCGGCATTTTCGTGGTACGGTCATACAGCGTTCGCGAAAACGGGCGTCTTTTATGTGGACATTGTGAAAGTTAATAGTTCTGGGATATACACAAGGGTTAGACCACATATTTTTTTAAAAACCAGTAGCCAGCTATCGGCTTGTATTCGTCCAACAAGAAAATGAGGGTTCTATAGCCCTTAACTTTCATATATCCACAGGAAAGATTTGAAACCTAGCTCATACAAAAATATCTGTATGACCCAGTAATAGCAAATATGCTTATCGTAGTAGACTTTAAATAGCATGATAGTTGTAGTGAAGCTCAATATTCGCCTAATTCTTGAGGTTGACTGATAGATAATGCTTTTCTGGCAGCGCTTCTACTAACAGCGCTGACATTTCGCAATTTAATCCGGGATGGGGTCTAGCTTTAGTTTCTAATTCACTTATTTCATACGATTAATATGTGTAATATTAGATGTGTTTTATTCAATTTCCGACATGAATCCCATATTAAAAACATGAGTTCATCATCTGCTATTGTCAATCACTCATATATTATTATTATTAATAATAGAGATACAAGAGATACAAAAGAGATGTAAACACAAAATCAAAAATATATTCTGGTATCAATACTCTTAGTTAGAGCTGATTGGATTTTATTATAAAAAATAATATCCAAAAAAACAACCATAACATCACTTATACGTATGAACTTACTACGAACGTCGCGTATCGGAAACTTAAATACTGTACATGGACAATTTTAAGACATTATTTTTTATTATTACAATCGGATCAATACTTGATTCTGATTTGAATAAGCGGAAGCCAGCCAGATCTGGAAGAATAAGGTTAACACTTTTTTTTTAAACACTTGGGTAAGTGTTTTAACCCTTAACTTGGCAGTGTATCTTAAATGATGAAAAAAGAGGGTAGACCTCGATCACGTAAACACTGAGCTCCGTAAAAAGTTATCTTTAAAAATAGAAAAAGCACGATTAGCGCTATAAATAGTGTCTATCAGAAGTGGTGAGCCGCTACAAGTCTACTGCAATAACTAACAGAAACTGGGAAATCGGAATAAATTGGTGATTTCAAGAATGAGTTATTGTGCTTCGAAAATGTACCAACCGTCAACTGGTCAAGCGGCTAAAAACATAAACACCTGGATATTTACCTATTTGCGGAAATCAAAGTGAAGTGTATGGTGCAAAACTTGTAAAAGTGATATAAAGTGGCGTTTATTGTGGCTAAACAAACAATAATCTGCGAAGCTAGATCGTCGCGTCATTTGTATTTCACAATATCGTCCAATTGGAACGTGAAATTCGCCAACTGTGTGAAGAGAACGAATGGCTCAGATAGAATGCGGCTAACGAGCGTATACTTAATCTCAAGTTGAACCGGGTTCGAGTCGCGTGGAACAAGAAAACTTTTTGTATTTTTTTTTTGTTTAAGAATTTGTTTATTTAAATTATGATAAAATTTATGTATAAATGTTTATTTTTTGTATTTGACATTGCATTTTTTTGTAATTTTCGATAATTGTATTTTTTTTTCCACCCATTGCTTGTAGGGTGACATTTGTATGCAAAGTAGCGTTTTATTGTTGTTTTTTTTAAGACATTACATTACTTTTAATGATGACATTTGAATGATAATTACTTAATTCCTTTTTTTTTGTGATGTTTTTTAAGTGGACGCACATCATTTATGTTTTTATTTGTTTTTAACGTACCAATTTTTTGTGATGTTTTTAAATTGAATAGTAACTTTTTTTTAATAAGGTTTTTTTTATGTATATTGGCATATTGATTTTTTTTTACTACTGACATTGTAAATTTATCTTGTCGGAGTATATGCATAATGTTTATATAATATTTTTTAGCATTATAAGATTTTTTAAATACATTATATATTTGTTGTGTAATGATGAGTTCCCAGTCTGAGTCGACGTGTCCCTACTGCCGACATTCAACGCGAATGTTTACGTCGCGAGGCCTTAAAGTCCATATTGCGCGTATGCATAAAGATGTTCCTCGTTCGCCCCTCCCTCAGACGGCTGGCTCTAGCGTGGGGTCTGATACTGGCACACAACAACAACCGGCACTGACTCCACAGGCAGGCGGTTCCACTCTGGACCAACTCGCATCGCTTCGGGGTTCAGTGCGAGTTCTTCGTCATATTCCTAAAGGAGCGAGGAATGTGGCAGCTAGTAGGTTATCTGAAATTATTGATAGGTGCGTTACTGCTAACGGGGTGGACGAGTGGTATTCGCTACTGTCTTTTTCTTTTAGGGCTTTAAGAACTTCCGAAATATCAGAGGCAGGTTCCCTTACTTCGAAGGTGAAGGCCAACGTAGAGGCTTTCTCGTATTTATCTTCCGGTGACTACGGGACGGCCTCTCGGTCGCTGTCACTTTCTAGGGTAATTGAGTCCAAAGTCCATGAGGGTGATTTAAGGGGCGCGGTCCGATTACTCATGAGTGAAGACACGATCGCTCCGTCGGGCCCAGAGACATTGGCTGCATTACGAGCTAAGCATCCTGATCCGTCTCGTCCTCTCTGCTTTCCTCCGAAACCGGATCAAGGCCAGCCGACATTATCCGTGAAGGTAGAAGATGTGGCACAGGCTGTCAATTCTTTTCATCCTGGATCGGCCGGGGGGTTGGATGGCATCCGCCCTGCGCATTTAAAAGAGTTGACAGCAGGAACGGCGGGAGATGGTGGCGTGCGATTATTGGAGGCTTTGACGCGCTTGTGTAATTTCCTACTTAGCGGGAAGTTAAACTCTGCGGTGTGCCCATATTTATATGGGGCGACTCTTTGCGCCTTACGAAAAAAGGAAGGTGACGTGAGGCCGATAGCCGTAGGGAGCACATTTCGGCGGCTGTTGGCCAAACTGGGGTGTTGTGCGGTGAAGGGGGAAATGGCGTCGTATCTTCAGCCTCATCAACTGGGTTTTGGGACCCGTTTGGGGTGCGAGGCAGCCATACATGCCGTGCGTACATTTGCGTCAGCTCCAGTAAATGTAGGTAGCGTTCTTGTGAAGCTGGATATAAAAAACGCTTTCAACAGCTTGGAAAGGGATGTCCTGTTAAGTGAAGTCATGGGTAACATACCAGCGCTGTACCCTTTTCTCTTCCAGGTATATCAGTCGCCATCGAATCTCTTTTTTGGCTCAGATCGTATCCTTTCTCAGGTGGGTGCACAGCAGGGAGATCCTCTTGGTCCACTCACTTTCAGCCTCGCCATCCAGAAGGTCATAGTCGATCTCAAGTCCCCCCTTAACATCTGGTACCTTGATGATGGAACCATTGGGGGCAGATGGAACCATTGGATCTGCGCGTGTTGTTGCCGCGTTTAAGGGATTTGGGGTTACAGGTGAATACGGCCAAGTGCGAGTTTTATTCGTGTGGGCCAGCTTCGTGTTCTCTTTTTCCCCACTTCTTATCTCTCCTGCCGGACCTCAAAGAGCTGAATCCAAACTCCTTGTGTCTTCTCGGTGCACCCATTTTTGATGTCGCAGTTCCCGAGGCCCTTCAATCGCGTAAGGAGATCTTTCTGCTCGCGAGTGAGCGTCTTAAATTGGTTCACCCGCATGTAGCGCTGGTTCTGATGCAGAAGTGTTTTGCCGTCCCTAAAATAACGTACCTTCTGCGTACGGCTCCGGTGTGGCTATTCCCGGACACTATTGACTCTTTCGACGTTGCAATTAAATCAACGATTGAATCAATTGTCAACGTCTCCCTAAGCGAGGACCAGTGGGCGCAGGCAGCTTTGCCGATTCGGTACGGAGGTATTGGGGTCCGGCGGGTGGATGACGTGTGCTTACCGGCCTTCTTGGCGTCGGTGCATGGGGTGGCAGACCTAGTTGCTAACATACTTTCTTTGGATGGCGACAAGGCGAGCATACCTCATGTGTCGGGTGCTTTGGCGACGTGGTCGAGTCACAACCCGGGGGCAGCCATTCCTGAGAGGCGGGAGGTCCAGCGTGCTTGGGATGACGTAGGTTGCAAAGCTACACTGGAACGTCTCGTTGGGCTCAAAACATGAGTTCATCATCTAATATCGGT
>JALPQI010002942.1:0-102659 GCA_025490895.1 Thaumatotibia leucotreta | reverse complement strand
GCCGACTGTAGGTCTGTTTTCTTTAGTAATTTCATCTAATATTTTAAAACTCGGATAATATGCGCGAATTGATCCGTTTTGTAGTTTTATTCTATGTAAATCATATATTATAGGTCGTAATCGTGACCGCTTATTGATATGGGTCCAAATTTTGTGTTGTATTATCACCAGAGGTCGGACAAATGTGCGTCATTGTTCGCAATAATATGGACATGACTCGAAAGTTGATTGAATAATTATTCATTTAATTATTTTCAGAAAATTACCTTTTTGACACTGGTAACTATGAATACTTCTGTGAATAGAAATTCAAAGCTTTAGAATCAAATTTCAAGAAATTATTCGTATAATTATTCATTCAATCAAATTTGGTGCCATGTCCATATTATTGCGAACAATGACGCACATATTTGTCCGATCCCTGATTATCACTTCACAAACTATTATTCCCATAGTTTAATTTAGCAGAACCATCAAACAAACGTTGGCAAACTAACGTTACGTGTAGACGTATATTTCACATGTTATCATTTTCCTATTACCTAAACCTATTTACTAAATGTAAATTAATTTTAACCAACAATTTATTAGTTTTTTTAATATTTATTTATTTATGCTCTTAACTGTGTAGATCAGTCTTATCTATCGCTAATATAATGTGGACAAAGATTAATGATAATGAATATTGATACTATCTCAAGCAATTTTCGCCCCTAAGCCTATAGTAGTAGTGATCAAAACAAGAGTGCATTTAATTGGTTTACTGTATGCATATCACGCATTGATATGCAACTCGTGCAGTGAACGGTTAGTTAAGACGGACTTATACAGGATGATTCAAAACATTTGGATTTGGATTTGGAAAGCGACCCACGGTAAGAGCTCAATTAAATAAGGTTTGTGACGTACCACTAAGCGACGATTTATGTTAAAGATTAATATAAATATTTAGAATAGAATAGAATAGATTTATATTCATATAAAGTACACATTACAGAACAACAAAAGTATAAATACAGTGATAACATTTTCTGGGTTAAAGAGTAAAGTAAAAATTTTACTATCTTTTGTAGCAACACTAACATTTTAGTCGTTATTAAATATGAATTATATTTATACAAAGAAGAGAATTTATTGTAGTCATCTAAATATCTATACATTAAATTTAAGAAAACAATAATATTTACGAAATGAAAAGAACAGAAAGAAAAAAAAATCTTATTATAAATTAAAAAATTGGGTTTGCCCGTTGCGTTCAGCAATGTGTGCAAGAAAGAAATAAAAATGTTTATGTACATTGTCATTTTGGGGGGGAGGACTGATGACCTGGTGAAGGTCGCAGGAGTCCGCTGGACGCGGGTGGCACAGGAGCGGTCATTGTGGCAATCTTTGAGGGTAGCCTATGTTCAGCAATAGACGACTTTCGGCTGATATGATGATGATGATAATAATACATAGACATGATCGACCAAGAAAAAAATATTTGTGATAATTGATAAATAAATACACAAATAATTCCCCCATCGGGATTCGAACCCGGAACTAGGCAGCTAGTTAGCTACAAAGGCAGACATTATTATTTATTTAATTTCATTTGTATTGCTTTGACTCACTCTGTATATTGCAGTGTGTTGATTGAGATGCGTTGGGGAGATAACGATGCGTGTAGGATGCACCCAGAATTTGAATTACTGTTTAATTCTCCTCTTTAATTAATACTTTTCATTATACACCGTGTTTTTATTGATTTCCGTTAAATTGGACTGTTTACTTGGAACATTAATAGAAGTTGCCTGGTATATCGGCTTTTGTTAATTTCGAATTTTTTTTTTTGTTTTCATACCTACATAATAATTGCAATGGTAAGTGTTATACGAGAACCTTCAGAATAATAAGATCTTACCTTAATAAGATCTCGGACGACTGACGGCTGCTAACGGCACATGTCAAAATATTTAAGTAACATTAGGATGTAATAAAGGTTGCAATACACTTGTTCAGACATTAAACTTATTTTTTTAATAACTCAATAACAGTAAGAGTAAAGACACTAGTTTCTTAGAGAAATAGATCATTTTTGACCTAAATATTTAATTTAACGGAAATCAATAAAAACACGGTGTATATCATTGGACAATTTTACAAATTGACTTAGTCTCGCGATATCCTCAATTTATGGTTTTTATTGTAGCTACTAAGCAACGATATATGTAAAAGATAAATACATACTTAAATATACAGAAAACAACCATGACCAAGAAAGAAATATTTGCGATAAGCCCACAAATTAATGCCCTTGCCGGGATATGAATATTCAGCTCGCTCGATGGTAAGCAACTACCATAGAATTAAGACTACAGTAACGACTTATTTTAGTTACGAACAAATAAAACGTGGAAGCTAGACGCCATACTAAATGCCTTTTAAAAACAGTCCTGATTGACAATTAATGTCACCCTTTTAATACATCACATAAATCATTTTTATAGAAACCTATATAAACTTAAACCGTTATTTAAAAATAATAATGCGCTAACTTGTATGCACCGTGTTAAGAAAGAATGAATGGGCAACCATTGCGGCTATTTTTCACAATGGTTTCTGGGGGCATTTTATTCCCTTTCCATTTTCTGGATTTTTGAGATTTTCTATGTGTATTTACACAGAAGCATTTCACTCACGACTTGAGGTGTATACTATTGACACTAAAAATGTATTTATTAATAACAATAGTATAAAAATAATAATGCGCCGTCTTGTATGCACCATGTTAAGAAAGAATGAATGGACAACCATTGCAGCTAAGTTTCACAATGGTTTCTGGGGGCATATTATTCCATTTCCGTTTTCTGGATTTTAGAGATATTCTGTGTGTATTTACACAGAAGCATTTCACTCATGACTTGAGGTATGTTGTATGTTGGTGGTGTGGTGACGGCAGAAAGAATACATTTGTCACCACCCCAAATCCCTCCTGCGGGTGTCGTAAGAGTCGACTAAGGGATTGAAGTGTCACTGACAATTTTACAAGATTGATGATTGGCAGCAGCGTTATCATAGTGGACACATTACTGCGATCGCCAATCCACTTGCCCAGCGTGGCGATTATGGGCATTTGCCTCCTAATGCTTCTATACGCATAGTTAATAGGAGAGGCCTACGTCCAGGAGTGGACTAACAAAGGCTGATGATGATGATGATGATGATGATGATGTGTATTTACACAGAAGCATTTCACTCACGACTTGAGGTGTGTACTATTGACACTAAAAATGTATTAATAACAATAGTATATAAATTGACAGGTTACTAAAATCACATCTAATTCAACAATAAATTCCAATACATAATAGCAAATCTATATCGCCAGTAAACCGAGGCAATTTAAACTGAGATTAAACATTCGTATCAGTGATCCAACTAGACTTGGCCATACTCCAAGAGGACGTCGCGAGCTGGAAAATTCTAGAAAACGCTGGAAATCGCCGGAAAATGACAATATCACGCTCATTTAGAGCCTTTACGCGCGCTGGGTTTCTGGCCTCATTTGAGTATAAATATAGAATTGGCTACTAGTTTTCGAAAAAGTATTGTAAGCCTCCGTAGCGTAGTTAGTAGTGACCCTGCTTACAAAGCTAGAGGTTACGGGTTCAAATCTCGGCGAGGGCATTATTTGTGTATTTATTTATCAAAAATATTAGATTCTTGGTCATAGTTGTCTATGTATATAAGTATCTATATGTATATACCTCTCTATTATACATATCGTCATTTGGTACCCACATCACAAACCATAATTGAGCTTACCGCGGGACGAAGTCGATTTTTTGTATGATGCCCCAAGATATTTGGGTCAAAAATTTTTCGTTGTCTTATTTTGTGTCCCTAAAAAACGTAACGCAGTGATGGTTGTTGTATGAGATGATGTTTTGTTTTCAATCTCTGATATAATATGGATTAAAATCCAGCGTGAAAAACAAATACAAGTGCACCGGATTATTTTTATATACTGAGTCGAAACATCAACTAAAAGCGTGACAGAGTGGTATGAAACAAGACAACGAAAAGAATTTTGACCCATTTATTTATTTATAATTATTTTCAGCCTCCACTCCGAAGCTTACTTAGGAGTGACCTTGCTAATGGATATGTACATTTTGGCTTCGTCCAATGGTTAAGGACACCCAGTATATTGCTACAGCAAATATTATGAACTGGGTAAATCCATGTAACTGTAATGAAAGTGACCATTTGATCGTCTGTTTATTTACTTATGATCCAATTGTAAGTGTTACGCTGTATCTGGTTAAGTATCATTTTGATATCTAGACATAATAACAGATAAATTTGCAGAATTTAATAAATAAACATGCGAGAAATTGGTCTCGTTCATTTTACTCTTACATGGAAAAACTACTATCAATTTTTTGTTTTTTTTCCTGCTTTTGTAAACAAACAATTTTTCCAATGGCTTGATTAAAATACAAGTGGCAACGCGCCCCTCTGAAAACACTGAAAATATCATTTCCGGAAGGTCGGAATAAAGGATGGAAATTTATCCGTAGCTATCCCGAGGGACTCCGCCACTCTTATCGAAATATCCGAAATCTATATTTTTTGAAGATGTTTACTTTAAAGTTGATTGACAACTGTACATCAAAGAGATTTTGGTAGTGTGATGTTATTGTTGTTGGTATAGTTTTGTTTGGATTACAAAAAAATTATAATAATATAATAACTATACTCTTTCGAACCATCGCTGTCAATAAAAAAAGGCGACAATTTTTTTATGGATAGCGGTCTCTTCGTGCCTACATTTTTTGAATTCGTCACCATTTTCTACTGACAGATTACAAACAGCTGTTTTTGTAATAGAGAAATAGACAACTTGTTTTATTTTTTATTTTTTTTAAACGAATACCTATAACAGTTTTTTTTAAGAGTAAAAATCTGGACCTTGATCTTGCTTGAAATTGATTTGGAAATTGGTTTTCAATATGAATAATATTTGTAGCAATCAACCAAATTGTTTTTTTTTTTTATTTGTACACTACAAATATAAAAAAAATATATGTTGTCTTGATCATTTTTTTTAAATCAGATATAACATAAAAAGTCAGGGTAAAAATATTTACTAACAAATAAAATAGTGTTAGAGAAATAAATTTAAATAAAAAAATGTCTTTGCAACTAACCCAACCGTGACCTAAAAAGGCCTTATGATTTTATTCTATCTAGAATGCTAGCAGCTCGCTCACTAATAGTGCTATGACCTTCGTGCGAGGTAGTCGCCAGCTCTTCAGTCTTGACTTACGTCAGTCAGATATTCATTAATTACACGATTTAATTGTAACTTCATGTCTATATGAGTTTATTTCAAAAAATGTAAGAATAAGTATGGCTGATTATTAAATCACCTTACCTTTTAAGGGTAAGGCCGCGGATTTTGACGAATTCGGAGCTTAAAATTTGTCTTGCTCATAAAAAAAAACTGATAACATCTAGAGAACTCTGATCATTTTTGAAATATTCCCCTATGCTCAGTTACATGTATTCAAATGAAATAGCTAATTTAGTTCTTTATTTAAAATTAATAAATAAATATTTCTGCCAAAAACGTATCGAAAGTCGAGTAATTTTTTCGCCTACGAGTACTTAAAACCTTTTTTTTTATATTATTAGACTTGTCAGCATTAAATGTTTGTTTTCAAACCAAATTATAACGATAAACCATTGCTTCGTTCATTAAGGACTTATGATATGTGAACAATTTTACTGTTTTCTTTCCCTTTACTTTTTGGGTCACCAATTCCAAACTTACGTTACGATACTTTCGTAACGCTTTTTTAAAGTCATATTTAAGCCAATGTTGGTAGAAATTTGTTTTCTACCAACTTTTCTAGTAAGGCGACACCCATAAGCACACTCACTCCCATTAATTCGTTAACAAATGGTTGTCACAGTGCACGCGGCGAAAGTTTTAGCAAAAAACGTCTAAAGTGGTAGTGTGATTTTCACGGTAAGTAGTGATTATTATTAAACAGCTGCTTTTTCATACGAATGGTTTAGTTTAGTTTTAAACGTCAGTAGCATGTACTATTGTGTTCAGATTGCAATTATTTACCAAGATAATCAACCTTTTTTCAAATATACGTTACACTTGTGTTACGAATACGTTACATTTTTACAAAACGTAACGTATTTTTTATGTTACGTAACGAAAATATAGGGTAAAGGGAAGTGGACACAGAAATTTACTAATTTAAATGAGTTTTATTAGATTTTAAATGACAGCATACTGTAACAAGTGTTTGCGAAACAAATCAAATTATTTTGTTATTTAGGTATTTTGATTTGCGTTTTTAGAAGTAATCAGCTTTTTCCAGTGGGTAAATTTACCCCCCTAGGGCTAATAAAATACAGTTTAATTATTAACGCGTTTATTAGTGTTAATTAATAACAGTTCATTTTCCATTTAAGCATTTATGGTGATTTATTTACGTTTATTTAGTTCCTAAGATTATGGCATTAAAACATTTGTAAATACTGTTAATTTAAGTAATTACTGAGTATGAGAAATAACATTATATGGGTTGATTATTTTATTTGATTAAAACAAGTATTTAGCGATAAAAATATGTTTTTTTTACGACCTTTATTTAATCAAAGTTCATACCAGTATGAGCTGAGCTTTATAGTAACTTTTGTTGCGTTTTATGGTAACGTAACGTATTTTTTTTATGTTATGTCTGTGTCACATTCGTCAAAATCCGCGGCCTTACCCTTAAGAAGATTAAAAGTAAGCCTGGAAAGTTGTGTTAAACATTTTTATAGAGTTAAGTTAATAAACGATAAAAAACATCGTTAAAAATGAATGAGCTTGTTAAAATATATCGACTAAAATAATCATTTTGTTAACGAACGCTGAAATTAATTACTTACGATATTTAAAAGCTGCTTAAAAATGGGATGGACCTAAAGATACGAAAGATTACAAGTGTCAAAACCTGTTAGTAAATTTACACCTAAGGAACTTGTAGTTAAAGTCCAAATTATAAGTCTAAATTATTTTCATAACGAGCTTTTAAAAGTAACATCTCAATTTTTCTTAAAGAAGCAGCAACGGGGTATAAGTAACTTCAAAGTCATCGTATCTTACTTCAGAAAAGCTTTTTAGTTTGAACTTTGTCCGCCGTATTTAAGGTTGCAATTAAGCTGGTACAGAAATAGGGTTGGCAAGAATGTTTTTCTTAAGCAACGTAGATACAAAACGGTACATTTTCATTAGCTAATTGAGTTGCGTCCCTCCGGCGGATAAACATGCTAGGGTTGACACTAATGTGTAGTTATTTTTTAATCCTGTTCTGAAGGTGTTTGCAGGTATTTAGTAGAACGTTATCTTTGTATCGTTTTGTACACTTTGTATAGTCAAAGGAAAATGAAGATGTTTATAAAAATACTCATAAATATTTCCCAGTGCACTTAATTATTTGTAATAAGAACGTCGTAACTGCATACAACACATTTTCATATTATGCTGATATACATGATGCGTTTTATGAAAATAACGTTTTAAAATTTACCAATGTCACATTGCGTTTGGCTGACGACTTGACTTTTGATGACTTTTAATTGTGTTACGCATAATTTTGCAATAGATGGGCTCAGGTGGTCTTGATATAATAACACAAATGGCATTGTTTTTCTTAGTTTTTTTTTTCAACGTGAGATATATTTAGTCTTATTTAAAATGTATACCTAATTATGTAAGTATTTTATTTGAGGGCATCAATCAGAAAAAGACAAATCTAGCTCGAAACTGGAGAGCATAGACCATGCAGTACTATGCGAAAATACACATTATACTAGAAATATTTGTTTCTTAGTCACAGTTGTTTCTTATTTATTAAATAGAGTATCTACGTATATTCATTACATACAGACAAGTCATAGTTAAGCTTGCCGTTTATAGACTTTTGAGTATTCTTTGTAAGCAGCGTCACTGCCGATTTTGCTAGGGAGGTCATCTGTAGTGTTTTCATAAATTGTGCCAGCCCTGGCCGTAAATACCGTTATGAAGGGAGTCTTTTATCGCTTTTACAGCGCTTTATGCTAATCCCTGATTTTCGGATGTGCTCTTGACGGCTCCGAGCGACGTGTGTTGATTGCAAACTGCCAAAACGTACCGTTTTTTGTGTACCGCTTTTTATGTACCGTTAATTTAGCCTGAAATAATTGTCGATTTAAATTATATATAAACTAAAAGAGCTGCTAGTCACATTGTTTTTTATACAAGGTATACAAAATTTAATGGTTGTTCTCCATTTTCAACGTTCACGTAGTTCCGATTGGTAAAAAGTGATAGCATTTTAATTTTTTTACGCGAAAAAAGTTTTTTGTAATTGGAACACGATAGTGAACATGTCCTTAAACGGAGAACAACTATCCAAATTTTACAATGTATTTGTAAAGACATTTACGGCCATAACCTAATATACGACTTTGAGATATATTATTTGATTTCCATTCAGAAATTAAAATACGAGTACAACATCAATTTTATATGTAGAAGAAAACGTATCAAAAGATTTTTTGCTACTCCGTCAGATTCCGTCGTAATTTCCATTAAAGTTAATTCATCATTTGCCTAATGAATTAGAGATTATGAAAAATTCTGGATTTTCCAGTAGAAATCCAATCACTAAAGCTCGTGATTCTAAATACATAAATACTAAGGTAAATACCTAAGTAAGAAATTAAATATTGCGAAATCACTTGTTCGGTCTAATTTAGTCTATGATTAACTTGTAGAAAAATTTGACATGATATTAAGTAAAGTTGTTAACACAATGAAACCTCTTTTCATCCCGTAATTTAACAAATAATCTTTCTTTTTCGTTCTACAATACGCGGAAGCGTCATTTCTTTGTCGTAGCTTTCGTTTTCGTTTATTTAAATTTTTTGTAATAACTATAAATTTAATATAAACGGTTACACTCACGCGTAAATTTGGTCACTATGCGCGACTTGTTTCGGAGAGCCTAGGTCTCCAAGCGCTGGGATCGCGTTGACACCTTGTAGTTACGTTAATTATTTAGTATGATAAATTGCTAGTAAACGAACACCTTATATAAAAATGAATTATTTGTGCTTGTAGTTTGAATTCATTTTAAAACGATGTGTTATGTCAATGTCAATCACTCCCTCTTCCAAAATTAATTCTAATTGTAAGTACATAGAGTTTATTTTTATACAAGGTGGCCAGTCGCTGAAGGGTTGCGAGTTACTAGCTATTTATCCTATTTCATTCAACCCAATTTTCGAAAAAATGTAATAAACAATTTTCAGTTTAATGGCAACAATCTTATAGAGAATACAAAGCTCTTTAATTACTCGAAGCGAAACTTGTTAAGCTGCCATAAGTTTTTATTGCTGTCCAAACGAATCTTTTAAAACTTGAAACAACAACAATTTTGTGAGATTAATGACTTGAAAAAGTTTACAAAGAAAGTAAAAAATGACAACGACTAAAACATAACACGCAAATAAAATGATGAGTACCCATGTACCCATAGCACTGCTCCCACCAAAAGTGTCTTTGTGATAGAGGAGGCGATACTCGCTCCGTTTATTACGGAACTGTTGCAAAATGCCATCTTCAAGGAGTAGTGAACTCAATAAATATAACATCAGATGTTCAATAATTGCAGTTTCATCATATCAGCCGAAAGACGTCCACAGCTGAACATAGGCCTCTCACAAAGATTTCCACAATGATCGGTCCTGCGCCACCCAAATCCAGCGGACTCCTGCGACCTTCATACCTCCTCCATCAGGTCATAGGCCTGCCCACGCTGCGCCTTCCGTTATGTGGCCGTCCCTCCCCTCGAGAACCTTTCCGCCCCAACGGCCGTCGGTTCTACGTGCAATGTGCTCCGCCCACTGCCACTTCAGTTTAGATCTGGAGAGCTATATATACCGATATATACTTTAGTTCTGCTGTGGATGGTCCCATTTCTATCCAGGATATCGCAGAGAAACTCGTAGCATGGCCCTCGCCATTGCCCTTTGGGTGAGTTTGAGCCTTCTTATGAGGCCCATTGTAAGCGACCACGTTTCATTACCGTATATCATGACTGGCAACACACACTCAACTGATCAAAGAATAATGTAAATAATCAAAAAGGATTTTGGTCTTGCATGCAATTTACATGATATCCCGATTTAAGTCACACAAATAGACTTATTGAGATATACAGTGTGTAAACCTAATACGGGCGATCAATTAAACCAGGCATGGGATTCATGGGATTATGTACCTTTAGAAGTGTCTTATATTACAAGAAAAACTTTGTTTATTTTGTTTTTAACATCAAAAAATATACACTAAATTTACTGTATGAGAAATTGACTTTGCTCAAAATTCTCCATACAAAACGCCAATTTTAGGCCAATGACCTGATATATTCATAATTTGCCTTCACATACAACAAAGCTGTTTATCAGATGAGTAGGGTGTCCACACCTGCAGTGCCGTAACAATAAAACACCCGGGACCGTCCCGATAACTCACGCGGAAGAGAAATATCTGCCGGGGTGACCACACTATGTGTACTGGTTTGTTGGCCAGGAAAACTGCGAGGTTTCATTTTAAAGGGCATTTTTACTTTTAAACATTAATTGCAGTCGTTCGAATGACATCTATGTACGATGTCTTTAGGAAAAGCTTGATCAGCGTTTTTTATATTAAAATATTGCTTACAGTTTATAAAATTAACACTAAAACCGAAAACCGATATTTTATTGAAGGACACCCAATTAGCGAAAATTTAAGAAACCTTAGTTGTGGTCAGGTTCGTAACGACAAATTTAAGTACAATATCTTTAGGAATTTAAACTTCATCGGCGTTTTTATTTTATAATATCGCTTGTAGTTTATATTTATTATTTATCAAACGGGTTACTCGTGTAATTTAAGTCGATAATTGCTCGACATATTTCGATCCATTTAGAGGATCCTCATCGTGAAGTACCCGCTTAGGCTTTGGTAACCCGTTTCATAAATATTTAAACACCTACCTTTTTATTTAAGATGCTTTGTTGTTTTGTTATCATGTATTTCTTGTACCCTTTTTATCATACTTTTTCTTGTTTTGTGTTATTGCAGTGTTCAAATAAATGTTTTATCTATCTATCAAAGGGTATATATAGGAGCATTCCATTAAAACTGTCGTAAGCGACACTGTCTTGTCAATACTTTTTAAAAATTTAATTAGTAAGCTGAGTTACGGTATAATAATAACATATCAAGGCCTTTAGATTGGCATTGTTTCCTAGCAGCTGGCATATTTTATTAGGGCAGCTACAGATGTAGTGAGAAATGACTTGCCTTCGGAAACGTTCGTCAACGTCATGCTATTTCAGTCTATCTCACTGAGACTGACAGTAATAGCTGTCATGCTACTTCAGTCAGACTCGGTGACACTGCCTGAAACAGCATGTGTTTACGAACGTTTCCGAAGGCAAGTAATTTCTCACTACACCTGTACCATAGTGAGTCGTAAGCGACAAAAAGTAGATGTTTTCATGGAATGCTCTTATATTTATATTCAATTGGAAATCGCTTAGTTAGTGGCCCGACAAGCAGTTGACTCAACATATTTATCTCACAGAGGCACTGACGCCATTGTACATGCGTCGTCTATCTTCGACGCCGTTCTTCAAGAGAATACGAACCTTAGCAGTAAGAAATAGAGGTGAAAGCTGTGTATAAGTCAATGTGTGAAGGATATGAAAATGAAATTAGAATTTTAAAAGAAAATGCCGTTTGAGGTTCGATACATTACGCGGAGTTGGTGAGATTGCTGAAGTTTTGTTTTTTATTCTTTCACATTATTACGTAAATCAAATTAGATATAATTATGTCGCATGGTCATATTTTATATTGATTTAAACTTTTACGATTATCACTCATATTTGAAAGACAAACGGGCCTGCCTGCGACCACGGGTGTAACGTCATGTCCGAAACGTCAGGATATATAATTAAACGTAAGTTTACGCAATTAAGACCCGTTCGTCTTTAAAATATGGCCATATTTTTTATTGTAAAAGAGAGCTGCTTAAAGGCACAAGAGGTTTCACACAACACATCATTCCATCTCAGTCCACTGCTGGACTAGGCCTCTCCTATTAACTATGCGTATGTACGTATTACGTAGTAGGTGAATGCCCATAATCGCCACGCTGGGCAAGCGGATTGCCGATCGCAGCAATGTGTCCACTATGATGACGTTGCTGCCCATCATCAATCATCTATCAAGAATAGTTAGTGACACTT
The DNA here is from genome assembly GCA_025490895.1 of Thaumatotibia leucotreta. Lineage (NCBI taxonomy): Eukaryota > Metazoa > Arthropoda > Insecta > Lepidoptera > Tortricidae > Thaumatotibia > Thaumatotibia leucotreta. The sequence continues at coordinate 90,320 of JALPQI010002942.1, read as the reverse complement.
CAATCCCTTAGTCAGCTCTCACGACATCCGCAGGAAGAGTTTGGATGGTGACAAATATACCTAGGTATTTTTAACGTAAGTTTATGCGAATAAGTTGCATCGCAAGGATCTGATTTTATTAGGGGATGATGAAACAGGCCCTAAAAGTGTTGTTATTACTCGAAACATTTCCAATTTTGCATGGTAACTACCAAAAATTTTACCCTTCAGTTTTTCACATCAACAGAAGTAAAATTCGATGTTATGCCAACATTAAGTAGCTTTACCCCGTCTCCCATACATTTCAATATGTGTTAACCCAATTGTAAACTGTCAAGGTCAATAACCCACAAAATTTCCAACTGAATCGCATTCGAAGCCCTACGAAGCCGTATCGATATCAAAAGCATAAATATTTACACATTTTTCAACCTAAATATCAATAGCATAAGGTAATATAGTGTATACATGTTTATACGCTGTGTGGTCTCCCAAAGCTCGCGAACCAATTCGATTTGTACAAAGCTTGTTTGCGATTTTCAGGTTTTGTAAAAATTGAAAACGTTCGGTTTGGTGTCTAGACCCGAGATTTATCGGGTGCAGAGAGACTGCAGAGTAGGTACCTATGTTTCTTTAGGGTAAAAAATATATTTTATGATCACAGTTTTATTTAGTAGATAAAAAGACAATGGAGAGGGCTATGCTAGGAATCTCTTTGCGAGATCGGATTAAAAATGAGACCATCCGCAGCAGGATACGGGGGTAGCTCGATAGCTACCGATTACGAATGCTTAGGGTGAAGACACATTTATCAGCATGCGTACTCATTTTGTCTAATAAAATTGGCCGTTTAGTATGAAACGTGTAAGCATGCGTACGCGTGTGGAAAGCTGGATGCAGTCCAATACTAAACTGACATTTTCTATAGACAAAATGCGTACGTATGCTGATGAATGTGTCTTCACCCTAAGCATTCGTAATCGGTAGCTATTGAGCTACCCGTACCCGTACCCGTATTCCGAAACGTCTTTTATCCCACAATGTTGTAACAGATGTGCTTATCATAGAAAAAATCAACTGCAAAAGGCTCTGGATTCGAACCCGCTTCCTCTGGATTTCCGGTCCAACGTGCTTCCAATTACACCAGACGATATTCCGTGAATCACAGCAAATTTAGTCAATGGTATTGTGAAATTAATCACTAGCGACATCTGTACTTTATGTTTCGAAGGTACTACAACCTTAGTAGGGGTAAAAGATGAATACATTTTGCTCCCTACTGGACACATGCCCCTCGGAGGCGGTAATTTGAATAAAAATGGCCGATAAGCTGTGCAGACATGTTTATGGTCTCCTGGTGATCTTGGATAAAAGGAATTGATTATTGCCGCTTTATGTTTTTGTAAATCCCTTTTTTCTTGAGTTATAAAATTGCTCAAGCTTGACAGAAATACGCCCGGTTGGTACAGATGCCATCAGATATTATATTAAGAGGTAAATGCCCATAATCGCCACGCTGGGCAAGCGGATTGGCGATCGCAGTAATGTGTCTACTATGACGACGCTGCCCAATACACCTTTATATTTTTTGTCTATACGGATAATTAATAAGCTGAAACTGAAGAAGCAGTGGGTGGGGCACATTAAGTCTCGATTTTACTAAACTTTTTTTGAAGAATAACGCTTAGATACTCAGATACTAGTTGTCAAATCACTATGAAGTTTTGTATTACTATCCGAGAGTAAGTGATTTTCTTCGAATTAAATTATAGTGAAATCGATCCTTAGTTAAATACCTAACCGAATAGAGTTTAGATATTTTTTCCTTTGCAATGTAAGCGTTTACCTTAAACAAGTTTTTTAAAGGTTTACGTATAGACCTTCTTCCATCTTGTACAGACATTTGTTATTTTCATTTATGGACCCCTAACCGACACAACCTGAACGGTCTCAGCTAAGCTGCATGCATCGCATTTGCATCTGAATCGAGCCACAATGCATGTACAGGCTGTTCAGTTTATCCTTTTATTTGGCTGCTTCCTCAGTTTTTAGAAAATACGGAATACTGCATTAATCGCTCAGGACAATAGTTTTGTTTGAGGCATTAATTTTGAGCATTAATGTCAAAGTCTTCATCATGTCTTTTATTTGGCAGCCTTTTCAGTTTTCTCATAAATGCGGAATACCGGATTAATCGAGTTTTGAGCCATTAATTTTAATTTGAGCACTCATGAACATTGACATATTTTTATTTGGCTGCTTTTACAGTTTTTAGAAATTAGGTATTCGCTCAGGATAATAATTTCGAGCGATTAATTTTAAGCAGTCAATTCATATAACACAATGTCCGCATGATGACCGTCATCGTCATAAGAATATATCTACCACCACCTCTACTCTTCCCGTGGGAGTCGTAAGAGTCGACTAAGGAATTAAAGTATTCCTGGCTAATCAGATATTGAAGATTGATGATGGGTAGCACCATCACGAATCGTAGGGGACACACTACTGCGATCACCACAGCGTGGCAGTTATGGGCAATGTGTCCATACACAGCCTAAGGAGAAGCCGTTATCCAGCCGTGGACTGATAAAGGCTGATGATGTGATGACTAGCAGCATCATCACGGTGGAAACAATACCTATAGGCAGGGATCGGAACCTGTATTTTAGAAAAACCTCAAAATAGCAACTATATAAAAAATGTAAAATGCAGTTTTCAACATTTTATGTAATTATTAACATCGTATTTTTTAATTACTCCATAAAAAAAATATTTATTAAGAACGATAAAGAACGAAATTTGAACCTTTGTTTGTATGGAAAAAACCGTTAGTGGATCCCTGCCTAATATAGGTAGGTACTGCAATCTACAATCAGCTTGCCCAGCGTGGCGATTACGGGCATTTACCTATTAGGTTCTAGTAGGAAAGTGTCTGTAATCAATAGTACATACACATAGGTAATTAATGAGAGAGAGCTAAGCCTAGCAGTGGACTAGAATAAGCTGGGCTGATGATGATACTGATGATATAAATACACAAACAAAAAGAATTTAATTTGAAATGAGAACATTTAAAATAATACTTGACATAAAATGTTGCGTGTCATAACATGTTTTTTTTCACGTTCTCTCTGAAAATACAAAATCATTTCCTATTTAAGAATTCGGAATAGGTATAAGTAATAAATGCAATAAGTCTTATTAAACACAACTCTTAGTTTGCAAATAATAAAATGCAAGAGCAAGTTAAACTCCACTTTCAAGCATTCAAATGAACAAGAATTCCTGTTCCCAAACAAATATAATTCGCCTTGCATCCCCAATAACATGCAAAATTTAATTATAGCATCCTGTACAAGGCATCTTCAGAACGTCAGTACAAAGTTACCATTTCCGTATGGAATCTCTTAAAAGGCACCCTTCCAAAGTTACAACTTTATAAGGAGGGTGTAACGACCGAAGAACCATGTATATTATACGTCTTTTTTGATATGAGGGGGTAAAAATACCGAGATGCGTAAGCATTGAAATTTGAATTAAAAACATACATTTTCTTTTCACATTCAAATGTTAAGGATGTATTTTAATCGGGTTTTGGGGTGGCATTGTAAACTCATAGGTACTATCTTTTGAGTTATTCATTCAAGCGGAATGCATACTAATATTCTAGTTTTTATAATGTAACCGTATTTGTTTGTTGTGACAGCGGAGTTCATGTTTATTTAGTGGAGTCCTAAACATTGCCAGTGAATGAAGCAATGTTTGTTGGTAAAATATACGGTAGTAAAATTAATAACCTGGCATTGAACATCTGACGAGAAGACGAGAAGCAGAAAAACTATTTTTCCTAACTAATGCGCAAAAACGAACTTTGCGCACGCTTCGCACGCGGTAATTTCTCTTTTTGACGCACTTGTCATGAAAAAAATCGTCCCTTACACGAGCAAAAACTTTTTTTTAACTCGGATGATTGTCGCCCTCGTTCCACTCGGGCTCTACTCGTAACTTTCACCCTCGCCGAAAAAAAGTTTTCCCGCACTAGTTAGGAAATGTACTATTATTCTGTATATGGTATACCTACTTTAGAAAATTTAATATTTACCAAAGTTACGAAGTTTTAAATCAAGCACTACGAGTATCTACTACGTCTGTCAGTAGAAAACAAAAACAATAAACAAACCTGCAAACTTGCATTATTTCGTAATAATGCACTTTTAGAACACAATCTTGGTTTTATCGTCAACTTAAAACTTTAAACCTTGATTTCATATACGTTTTTAGTTAAAATTATTGATATTCATTAGTATTAACTTAAAAATATATCGGCGAACGTGTTTCACGATATGTTTCAAAGACGTCAAATGCCATAGAAAGTCAGCCATATTTGTTTATATTTATTTGCTTTTTACTGATGAATTGTATAGTTTCATGTGACTGCCCTTTATTTAAACAATATATTATAAAGCACTGGCATAATATCGGTATCCTTAACATCGATGAACAAAATTCAGTAATTTATAAAACACGGAACCTTACGATATTTAGCTATATTTTTGCGGTCCCGTCCCAAAGGTTTAATTTAAGGGCAATTTAACTTTATTAATATTCGTGACGTCACGCTTTCCTAATAACTTGTCCCGCCTTTTGACACGAAAAGCAGTATTTTGGTGAGAAATGTTGTCCAGTTATGCCTATTTGTGCCTGGAGGTGCCCACTGTGCACCCTTATTTAGAAACGTGGACAGTGGTCTAACGTACGGGCAATACGTGACATGAGGCGAGGTAATTTCGGTTTTTATGGAGAGGTGTATGCCCTGTGGTGGCCATATTTTAATATGCTAATATTATGAAAATATTAAAAGCTGTTTCTTTAATAATAATTCGCATAGAATGTTATGATTTTTTCTTTTTACCTTTAATATATTACTTTACGTAATTCTACACAACCACAATTGTCAGTTGTCTTAATGTCGTAAGCATATATGATATATTTGTTTATTTGTTTATTTGTTTAATAGATATCATACAACATTACAGCTTACGCCAATGCGTTGTTTGACAAAGTACATTAAAAACGAAACTAAGAAAATATAATGACATACATATAATTAATTAATATCCTCGCAGAACTTCAATAAACGGGGTTTCAAAGTGGATGGCTTCTCATGAAATAAGTCGCAGTAAGGTAAAGTAGTTAAAAGTTTGTTCAGCAAGACACGTCCGTGTGGGATTGGGGAAAATTGGTGAGCTAACGTGCGGGCCGTCTCCTCAGCAAGGAGGTGATGGTTTCGGCTGCGCAAGTATTTATCGGGAACGAATAAAGCAACGGTCCTAGTAGTCAATTCTGTGCAATCCGAATCGCCCCTAAGAATCTGACAAATAATGTAAAGTAAGTCATAAGTGCGCCTAACCTGTAGGGAGTTGAAACCTAATGTACCGAGTAGAAATTTGGTGGGGTAGAGGAAAGGGTAGTATCCATATGTTTTCTTGTACAGGAAACGTAGAAAAACTTTTTGGACCTTTTCTAGGAGCAGGGCATGAGTTGCTTCATGTGGGCTCCAGATTATAGAGGCGGATTCAATTTTGCTCCTAACTAGTGCGGTATATAATAACTGCAGAGTTTTAGGGTTCGTAAAGTTACTTGCGTTGCAAGTGATGAAACCTAATCTTTTATAGCAGTCGGATGCGAGAGATGTGATATGTTGATTGAAAGTGAGTTTCGGATCAAAGATAACACCAAGATCTTTAACTGAGTTAACACGGGTAATTTGATTGTAGTCTAATAAATAGATATGGTGATGTGGTGTAGCAGATCGACTGAAAGACATTACGCAGCATTTAGAGGGGTTGAAAAGTAATTTGTTATTTATACTCCAGTGGAGAAGAGCGTCTATATCTTGTTGTAGTAGGTTGCAGTCATTGTGGTTGTTTATGCAGCGTATAAGCTTAAGGTCATCCGCGTAGAGTAAGCAACTAGAGTTTTGGAGCACATTTTCAATGTCGTTAATCATTAGTATGAAAAACAAAGGACCGAGTATGGAGCCTTGGCTAACGCCAGACCGGGTATGGTACGGAGAAGAATCAAAACAACCGTGTCGCACAAACTGTTGTCGATCTTTGAAGTAGTCGGCAATTAGACGGAGGAGTTTCGGAGTGAAACCAAACGTAGCAAGTTTTTCTAGAAGAGTGTCATTATCGACACGGTCGAATGCCTTTTGAAAGTCAAAATATATTATGTCAACTTGGGAGCCTTGGTCTAAATATCGTGAAATAGTGTCTGTTACTAATAGTCAGTGATCGGATTAGGTAGTGCCATTTCGCGGGACTTCGGTACGTTATCTTAGTGTGGACATAACTTCTAAGCCCGACATTTAATATGAAAAGTAAAATTTTTGTTCGAAAATTTACAATTTCATAGTTATTTTGTTTACTTTCAGTTTGATATTGATAAAAATTTGTCTAATTTTACTTATCGAACATGTTTTAAGGGAATGTTTCCACAATAGCAATAGTAGTAGCAGCTATAAAAACATCAAATAAAAGATGTATTCACAATTACAAAATGCTTTTATTTTTCATGTTTCTTCAATTTATGGCATAACAAGAAAGTGTTCTGTAAAATAATGTAAGTCCCAGGATCCCGAGGCTTATCCATGTTAAGTATAATGTTTAAGGTCATTCACCCGAAATGGCACTACCTAATCCGATCACTGCTAATAGTAGATTACTATTAACTGATCTTTTATTTTGTTTATATACATATACTATGTTTATGTAACCTAGTTGGTAGTGAACCTGCCTACGAAGCTGGAGGTTGCGAGTTCGAATGCCGGTGAGGGCAATATTTGTATATTTATCACAAATATTTGTTCCTTGGTCATTGCTATCTATATATGTAAGTATCTAGGTATATGTATCTATCTATTATATATATCGTCACCTGAACATAATTATTAAGCCTTAATTAAGCTTACCGTGGGACTAGGTCGATGTGTAATGTCCCAAAATATATAATTATTTGTTATTAAGGAAGCGCTAATATAATTATGATGTTAAGACAAATAAATGACCTCGCCTAAATTCGAACCCGGAACCTCCATCTTCGTGAAACCCATTGATCTTAAAGTTGGCCAGAAGCTAAACAAACTATCAGTAACTAGCTCAAGTACTTCGCACGTCATCAAACGGATCCGAAACGTCAAAAGAATAATGAATTCCTAGTATACGCCTAAACCGAATTAGCATAACCGGGATTTTGCATAATCCGTGGCTGCAGCTAAATGCAGCTTTCTGCTTTACCCCCTTTTGCCGCTTGGGAACCGTCATTTGGCATTGAATTAATTAAAATTGTTAATGAATTTCATTACGTGAGGGTTTGTTATTTGAGATACGTTTTAATTTGAGCGATGGGTGTTTAAGAGATATGAAGACAATAAGACAAAGGCGATCGTCAAATACCTACATGAATATCCTCCTAAAATCTTTCTGACTAAAAATATTTTAAAAGGCCCGAGCCTTAGGAGGATATTTGTTGCATTTTATTTATTTAAAGTTCATTGCACTAAACAGGAGTACAAAAGGCGGACTTAATGCCATATTATTGTTATGGTTTATTTATCTCTCTTTTGAAGTTAGGTTTATTAATACAAAATGTCTATAAAAGTGAATTATTTTTATTATTACTTTTTACTGATGTAATTAATTCTTTAATGCATGTTATTTTAATGAGATGTATTGTTATACTGTTTTGAAAAAACAATTCCCACTGAGTTTCTTACTGGTTCTTCTCAGGATACTGGTGTAGGGTTAGAACCGGTAATAGATTTTATCTCTTTATATTGTGTCAGACGATTCGAAAATGCTTATTAATAAGCTTACTTGAATAAAGAATAGTTTGACTTTGACATACTCTACCACTCAACCATTGGGATTGGGACAAACAGAAAGATAAAGAAGGTGGTGCCAGGGGCCCGTTTCTCAAAAGCTTGTAACTTGTAATACAAGTGAAAGTCTCTTTTTGACACCATAAATTAGATAAGGACTTCCCCTTGTATTACAAGTTACAAGCTTTCGAGAAATGGGCCCCAGGTCGTACTATTATATTAGGTACATTGTGTACCTCATATAATGTTACAAGTGGAATTGATTAACAATTATTTGACTACAAACTATTAGTTAAATTATTATTCAAAGTAATCTTAAATAAAATTAAACTTAAAAAAAGAAACATGAAATAACGGTTGACCGTTTTTCATAGTTTTATTTCATGATATTAATTAAATTTAACTTCATCCCGACGTTTCGAACACTTTACAGGGTTCGATGGAAGTAGATCTATCAAATTTTCTCCATTGTCAGGTTGCCCGCAGACTACGAATCCTGTAAAGTGTTCGAAACGTCGGGGTGAAGTTAAATTTAATCAAATGCGAGTTTATCCGTTTTTGATAGTTTTATTTCATGGGATTACACATGAAATAAAAGTATGAAAAACGGATAAACTCGGTACCCGGAGGAAATATTAAAAAAAGAAAGAACTTGCAGATAAAATACAACAGTCCACTAAACACTTGACAACGAACAACATAAGCCCATTGGTCCATTAAGTCGTCAAGTTCCGCAACAGAATGGGATCTCGGAGCGGTAAAACAGCAATGTCATGGTGCGACGTGTCGCATCGCATCGTTGTACGGCGATTTCTAGTTAGTGCGTACAGTTCGAAACGAAAATTGAAAGTTTTGTATTACGAGAAAAGAAAGAAAAGAAAATATTTATTAGTAAGATTCGTTACAGGTCGGTTTATACACTTTAATATTACATGTCAATGTCAATAAATTAAGGTTTATTCTACTAGAATAACTATTACATTTTGTTAATAATTAAATTTCGTACATTAATAGATAAATTTTATAATTGATTGTACCACATTATGTATTATATAATAATTCATTTAAATCATAAAATTGCGCCTGCAGGAGCCATTGTTTAAGTTTTCCTTTAAGTACATTCACAAGTGTTTAACGGTGAAGGAAAACATCGTGAGGAAACCTACATACACTTGCAAAGAAATTCAAGGGTGTAAATGAAGTCCTCAACAAGTACTGGGCCAGCGTTGGGACCACGCAAAATGGCCAGAATTCAGAATACATAATTACGAGTACATACTTTTATATTTTTATCACGATCTGAGAGCGCTATTTCTCTCTATCTATTATATTGATTAATTAAATGTATGTATATTATATTATATCAGATGATATTTACCATTAGCTTTCGGTGAAGGAAAACATCGTAAGGAAACCTGCATACATCCACGAAGAAATTCAAAGGTGTATGTGAAGTTCCCAACCCGCTTAGGGCCAGCGTGGGGACTATAGCCCAATCCCTCTCATATATGAGAGGAGGCCTGTGCCCAGTAGTGGGACATTATATAGGCTAAAATATTATTATATATTATATCGGTAGTCTCATAACATAACCTACACAGTTTTAGTCAACTACAAATAATTCCATAATTACAATTCAGTTAAGTGATGCAAGTTGCAATGGCAGTGTAGCCGAGTGTACCGTGAGACGCGTAGTTTGACGACACCCCGCGAGCGCAGGAAATTAGATGACGCCGCACTCACTAGGGATGGGATCATATCGATAATTTAATGCATGTATTTCTGCAACCATATATAGCATGGACGTCTAACGCCAGCTCAAAAATGCTCCCTAAAACAATTGTTCAATTGTGCCAAGATGGGCAGAACATAGCTCTTTTCTTAACACCGCGCATATTTCGGCGCAACATGTTTGACAAATTTTGATAGAATATAGCCAATCAAAACTTTGATGGACCAATCACAACTATTGTAAAATGGCGGTTTAAGTTTTTATAGGTTGATATTGACATTCATTAACGTGATGTATTGAAGAGGGGGTGACACTTGTCAACCAAGATTCAAGACCGTTTTTGAAAGGCAATTTAATATGGCGTGCAGTTTCCATGTTTTATTTGTTCGTAGATGTATTTACTCAAACTGCTTAAACAGCCTGGGTCCCGTTTCTCGAACGCTTGTAACTTGTAATACAAGCGAAAGTCTCTTTTTAACACTATTAATTAGATAAGGACTTCCGCTTGTATTACAAATTACAAGCTTTCGAGAAATAGGCCCATGTTAGCTATGTCAGCCTCGCAGTTAAAACTAGAGGTTCCGGGTTCGAATCCCAGTGAGGTCATTATTTGTGTATTTATTATCACAAATATTTGTTCCTTGGTCTTGGCTGTCTATGTATTTAAACATAAAAAAGTATTATCATAGATATTTTGAGCTTAAAGGATTATGACGAAGCTTGTTTCGGATTGTTTTATTGTTTGTTTTGTGCTGTTTTCTTGTTCCCACTTGACGAAACCTGCGCTGTGACGAAGCCTGATTTGGGATTTGTTATCGATACTATGTGAGGTTGCAGTGAAATAAATATAATAATGTACATGTTATTTAACCCTTAAACAGGCCTAGCGATTTCTTCACTTTCGTATCCTGATTTCGGTAGATAATAGCGTCAATAAAAAACTAATTTCTTGTTTTTTTTTAAAAACATTATTTCCAAAAAAAAAACCCGGTGGTCGATATACGCCCTGTACTCGTTACCAGGAGGCCCACGTGTCCCGTATGTGACCACTGCCCTGCTGGCGATACATTCAAGTTTTAAGGGGTAGTTGTTATTGTTTTCATGTAATTATGGACAAAATAAGACAACAATAAAAGCAAGAAAAAAGGATATTTATTTTTATATTCAAACGCCATTTAGCAAAATCCGCCTCAAAACTAACTTATAATTATATACTTCCAGTAAGTCTTGAGATGTTTAGTGGGTGGACCTACATGGTGTACAGGAATGAACTTACCCTTAAATTTCACATGAATGCCCTGCCGGATAGTGGTCACATACAAACCACTTGTACCGAACCGAAACGGGCAGAGGTCATATAGGGCCCACAAACTTAAAGAGCAAAAATTTTATGTAAAAAACTATTACTGTGACCATTTATGACATACTGCACTTACATTACCTTATATACTACCAAAATAAATCAACACATAGCACTTACCGTAATTTTTTTCGACACAATAATAGTATTTATCTGGAGCAACACACAAAATCTGCCACTTTTTCGGTTTTTGAATTTGACAACTAAAACGTCAAAGAAATTTGTTCTGACAGATCGATTTTGGGTGCGTTCAGAAATCTGTCAGTTAATAGACTATACGTCAATGACATTTAGTGGCAGCTACAAGCGTTTTGCTCGTCAGAAAAAAATCATTTGCTAAGTGGTCGCTATGAGATCACAACCTGGTTAAGGGTTAAGTATGTGTATTGTATCTATTATTAATATCATCACTTCGGCTGCCCTACGCAGAAATCAAGTATCTCGAAATTTATCAAAAAAAATTTTTTTACATTATTCGATTCACTGTTTTAAAATACATTTTTCAGTATTTTATTTATTTTTTACTACTGAATAGTTTTGTAGTTACAGAACTTTCAAAAATCCAAGTATCTTTTTTCAACGGGGTATTCTACGCTAAAGTCAAGTATATACCCTAATTCTATCTTGAAATCAAGTATCTTGCGAAAGATACTTGAAATTCATATAGATTGCTAAGTTACTTGACTTCAGCGTAGAAATATTGATATAAATCGCTAAGTTACTTGACTTCAGCGTAGAAATATTGATATAGATCGCTAAGTTACTTGACTTTAGCTTAGAAATTTTCGTTTTATTAGGATACCAAAACTATATATTTATATTTATGTATTTGAATTTCGTGTAGAAATTGTCTTGTGGTATCTTTTTTAAATTAAAATTTTGAATCTGCCTGTTTTTTCATACGTTTGTCAGTCATAGGTTGTATACGAGAAGTGTTATTTAAGTGCTTATTATCTCATAACTAAAGTGTTTTCTTGGCTGTATAAATTGTTTATAATTAATAGACGCAAAGAATAGAATATATATAAGGAATATTTTTATTCAAATGCTCGCCATATTATTTTCTAACAGATAGTTTCTATATGTTTAGAAAATAATAACTAAGGTAAAATTCGAGAATAGGGGGGTAGTTTCTACCACTAGTGTGATGAAAAATAATAAATTTTACACCTTAAGGAATTTGTTATTGAAAAACGTGGTGGAAGGTTGCTTTTGAAATGGACATGGGACTGTCTTTTATAAAATTAATTTTGATGAATAAATATAAACTAGTGGACTTCTTCTTCTAAATTAAAAATCAATGTCTCAAGAGGTAGAGGTGTCAGAACAGCAAAAAGAAGAGATTTTGGAAAAGTTTGTGCCTTTAACGCCAAATAATTAGCAACTATTTTGAATGCATAACAAGAAAATTCACAATCACTCTGATTGAATAGAGGAATGTGAACTAGTTAGTACAGATGTTTGAATAAGGTTGATGTATATGGATACCTTTATCTTTATGTTCTGTACCAGGTGTAAGTAAAAATATAAATAAATGTATATATATATATATATATATATATATATATATGCATTTATATTTTATATATATATATATTGTATGTTAATTTGCAGATTAATTGAACAAAACCATAACTTTTTATTTTTACGTCTTCCACGCGTTCGTCCAGATATTCTCCATAGACTGTCAGGTTTGAAGTTCTTTTTTGGTTAGGTATGTAGATGTTTCCTACAAGTAATTGATTTAAATTTTCAAGTATTTTTGTCAGAAATACATTGTTCCAGAAAAAAAAGCTTGAAAGCAAGTTGTTTTAAAACTCATACACCCATGAATTTTAAAACAACTTGCTTTCAAACAGAACAGGACCTTGTTTTCCATGAAATACTGCAATAGCTACTGCATTAATACCGAAATAATATATTTTAACACAAGCATGACATACACTAAATTATAGGCATCTAAACCGTAGTATAAAACATGTTTGTGTTTATAAACTTATCATCAAGAAGCCTACCAAAGCACTAAAATATAAACAGATACTTGTTTCTTTGTAGAAAAGCTTTAAAATTATATTATCGCATTCTAGGCAGAAACCTGTTTATGCGTTTTAAAATGATTGTGCTCATAATTTTGAAAAAATAAATATAGTACACTATTAATGATATCTTGCATAATAAAAAACGGCTATAATAAATGCTATAATATTACTAGTAAACATGTAATCAAGAAAAATCTAAAAAAAACGTTTTTTCGCTCTCCTGTAAAATTTGGCAAAACACAGATACTTGATTTCTGCATAGGGCAGCCGACTTGGTACACACATTACAAGCGTTAATTGAGCGTACCGTCGTGGGACTAGGTTGATTAGTGTAAAAAATGTCCCAGAATATTTATTATTATTATAAGTATCCCTGTAGCCTAGTTGGTAATAACAGTCTTCTAACAATACGCTGGAGAGTCTTGGTGGGGGCATATCGTCGGTTTAGAGGCAAAACCAGCTTTATCCATGAAGTTCGTTTTGACAAATTGTATTTTACGTCATTTTGTTTTACCGAAAAAGTTATAAAATTAAAATAGTCTTGTTCCTTGTTGAAATGTTGATGGTTGTTTAGACTTGTCTATCGCGCTCGAGATTTCTTTACGTATCGAGTAAAACCTAACGTTACCCATACTTGCAAAGGGCTACGGAACAACGAAGCGACAAAAAGTAAATGCATTTTATCGACGTCCCATCCCTAGGGCCCAGCGGGCCCGAACACAAGTCAGCAATTTCCAACGAGCGGTGATTTATTCCATAACTCTTGTGGCACCTCACCTGCACGACAAATCGATATTTTGATGTACAACACTAAAAAACAATGGCGGGTAGATTGCACGTTTGAACTTGCGAAATATGTTCTAACATTTCAGGCCCCGTAGCCTACTTGGTAGTGACCTACAAAGCTGCAGTTTCCGGGTTCGAATCCCGGCGAGAGCATTATTTGTGTATTTATTTATTTATCACAAATGTTTGTTCCTTGGATATGGCTGTAAATGTATTTAAGAATCGATATGGTATCCATCAATTATACAGGGTGTTCGTTTCGATTTGCGATAAATTAGACGGGTTACTTGGGCCATTAAAAGAAGTTGTCTGGTATATCAGCTTTTGGAAAATTCGATAAAAAATATATTTTTTTGTTTTCATACATAATAAATGAAATGGTAAGTGTGAGAGAACCATAAGAATAAAATAAAAGTTAATCTCAGGTGACTGACGGCACATGTCAAAATAAGTAACATTAGAATGTAATAAAGGTTGCAATACACATGTTCAGTGATTAAACTTATTTTCTTAATAACTCAATAATGGTAAGAGTTAAAACACTAGTTTCTTAGAGAAATTAATTATATTTGACCTAAATAAGCTTCCCTTAAAGTTATAGCATATGAAGAAAAACACGCTGTATATATAGTCGCTTGGTGCCCACACCTTAATTTGAGCTTACCGGTAGGACTAGGTCGATTTGCGTGAGATGACCCAAGATATTTATTTATTATTTTAATTTTAAAGGTTAATTTTTTATTTTCAATACCAATATTGTAACGACATTGTACGAAATTGCATATTATACAAACAGCAACACAGCTAGGTATACACTTCAGAAATTGGAAATATTGCATGAAAGAGAATCACACTTACAGTCACGTGTCAGTTAAATAGGAATGTTGAGCCACTTGGCGAAGGATGCAATTTGGTCGTGTAATATTATGGGTTCGGTATTTTTCGTTAGTAGGCACGATCGCGACATTTCCGATGGTCCCCGATGATATGTCATCGAATCTTTGTTGCGTCAAAATTTCAGTATTTGAAAACTAGTTGACATAATAAAAATTCCTTCGTCTACGAAAATTAAGAATTAGCTATCGGCCATGATTAGACGCTAGATGTCGTTGTTCTTTGTGGAAACTGGATAACGACAGTTCTTCATAGATTTGTCTAAAACCGTTTAGTAATTTAACCACGGTTTCTTCAAATCGGATTTCATGATTTATCTGACGAGGCAAGGTATTTTTAGGCGAGGTATTTTTCCAAATCAAGATATTTTTACAAATAGCCATGTTATCGGGCAATTTTTAATTATTTTTTTCATTGACAGAGACAAATGCTATTGCTGTCTTTATTATAATTCATCACATCTCTTAGTTGACGTTAGTTGAATACTTTACGTAAGTTAAATATACAAAATTTGAATTTGCCGCCTTTTCTACACAGGAGACATTCATAACAGACCGGTTGAAGAAGGGAGAGTAATACACTCGTGATACACATACCCATTATGCATATCCTTGTAAGGCCCAATGTACATTACAATGTACACTCCAATTCAATGAAATTTAAACCTTTTATAAACTTAATAAAGTCGCATTTACTTTTAAACCCGTTCGTTTTTCTCAAACAAACGAAGTTCACCACTATTCCTTACAAGGCAAGGTTCAAAATAAGATTTAAAGAAAATAGTATGGTGGGCCTTTCGAGAATATTTTTTCATTGACAGAGACAAATGCTATTGCTGTCTTTATTATAATTCATCACATCTCTTAGTTGACGTTAGTTGAATACTTATGTAACCTTTGTGGAAATATGGTAGATAGACGTTTGACAGTCTACCTATAATCCTTTAATCTGTCAGTAGCCATACAAATGTTTAATAGAGACTTGATAGTTTCTGGCTGAAATTCTAACTTTGAAAAAATATCTGACAGTGACAGCCGTTGAAAAGAAAATGAACGAAAATTTCTACATAGCAGCCAAATTTTTAGCAGTCAAATTACCGGCTCTGAAGTTAGATTGACGTCTCCAGGACTAAAGCGGATGTTATATATTATAACGTAACTATAGTAACGTCAGCTTCCGGATAATTCGTAATCAATCATTGGTTAAACGTTTTTGTTATTACGTAACCATGGTAATGTCACCTTCTGAAGAAACCGCGAGCGATCATTGGTTAACCGTAGCAATGCTCGCCCCATTGGTCAGTAGAGTTCGGCCGAAGTCGTGAAACTAGTCTCGTAAGATTTCGCAACCCGATTTGTATTATTCGACCAAGTTGCGAACAGTGCGAACGATCAACATTCCCGTGTATTTATTTAATTTGAAGTTGACATAATATAACTATATTTATCTCTTTCATTTTCTCTCTGCTCTGTCTTTAATGGTCCGTTAGGAGTGTTGCTGTTTGTACAAATGCGCATAAACGTTCTTATTTTTAACCGTCTTCAAAAAAGGAGGAGGTTTCATACTGACTGATTTGTTTTGTATGTATGTTCGATATCTGAAAGAAATCGTGTATCAATATATTTTTTTAAATCACATGACATGAGTTATTCTGTTCTGAGATATTCCCATAAGCACGAAGTCGGGGTCAAATTGAATGATAGGAGCTTGGAAAAATCGATTTAAGTTTGTTTTATTAGAATTGAAAGTTTTAGCCAAACGTAGGAATATTGTCTACTTACGTCAAAATTATATTAATGCACAGTATTAAATTTCCCTTCTTATTTTGTAACTTTCAAAAACTACTAATGACTATTAACAATACAATTTCATATTTTCTCTACATTACTTCCAAACCGCTTTAAAAACAAATTTCCCACCAATACAGGAACTGCAAGTGATTTCATTTCACAACAAAT
Organism: Thaumatotibia leucotreta; assembly: GCA_025490895.1. Lineage (NCBI taxonomy): Eukaryota > Metazoa > Arthropoda > Insecta > Lepidoptera > Tortricidae > Thaumatotibia > Thaumatotibia leucotreta. The sequence goes on along the minus strand of JALPQI010002942.1, from coordinate 73,687 downwards.
ATTCAATTTGCACCTTATTACAAATACAATAAGATTCACACGTGCTTACATAATATTTTCGACGTGCATGTAAGCTCAAGTGTCACAGCTTTCTTGAAGGAAATTGGAGATGTATTCGCGTTCCGTATTGCTTGTAAGCTGCCATCAAATATATCATAGCGTTCGGATCGTTCAAAAATATCTGGACTCGCCTTTATTGACCGACTTATCTTACTTACGACCTTTTGTTTTGCGTTACAAGACAATCAGCCTAGCACTTCTTTATTGTTAATGATGCAAAACAAAAGGTCGTAAGTAAGATAAGGGCCTTATCACACTTGCTATTTACAAGCGATTTGAAAGCGAAGCGTACGCGCGGCGTGTGATAAGGCCCTAAGAGTCGGTTAAATAATATTTCCCAAACTATACACCATGTTTGTTTTCACAGATACCTTAAATAAATATAAGGTTCGTTGACTTTTATGTGCGAAGTATAAATAGTTCCATAAAATGTAGATCTACTTTTATCTGTTTCCAAAAGAACTAACACAATTTGGTAGTTTATCACGAGAAATTGAATACAAGATTGAACGAAAATACTGGTGATACGTTTATTTATAGAATAGAAAAAAAAGAATCTTCTGTTTATTCCTGATATACAATACTGAATTTAGACTGAAACGTAAAGGTGCGTTTAAACCAAACGAGCATTCGCTCATTGTATCCCCCACTCTACGAAATCAACGAATTTCGACGAATCACATTTTGTGTGACGAACGAATTTCGTAGAGATGCAGATGCACCTTTACACCATCAGTTTGTTACATCATTATGAGGTGATTTTTAATTCGTTATCAGGAATATGTTTTCTTAAGTCTATAATGAATTAATGATTGCATGGCCTGAGAAGCACGAAAATCATACGTGTTTTTTTTACTTCTTATAATCTTAGACCGTTTCTTTCTGTGTATAGTTCAATCAGTTTTATTAGATATTTATTTATTTAAATATTATAAATTGAATTCCTATTTGTTTCGTCATCATAGTGGACATATTACTGCGATCGTCAATCCGCTAGCCCAGCGTGGCGATTATGGGCATTTACCTCCTAATGCGTCTATACGCATAGGTAATAGGAGAGACCTACGTCCAGTAGTGGACTATCATTAGCTGATGATGATGATATTGATGTAAATATTCATAATTATCACTCATACTTTAACGACATAAGTAAACTTTGCGTTTTTATTGCCAAAAAATTTGTGTTATAAGTATGAATATGCTTTTCGATGAAAGCCAAAGAGCAAGTTTTGAATTTAACAAGACTTTCTTTGATAGCATTTTAGCGCATCGATTTATTGAAGTTCACTAGTTGGGAACTCATAAAGAAACAATCCACTAAAGCGAAGTTTCCGAGCAGAGCTGTCAAAACTTGGGCTTCGTTTTATCGCTCGAGCTGAACTCGTAGCTAGTTGTCTGTTTTTATAGCATTGTAATGTAAGTGTATTACATCGCAGCTCTAACTACCGCAAGAAATACGTAATTTATTCCATTCTTCAGTAGAATCCAAAAAAAAAACAAATAAGGCTGACTTTCCATAGCATTTCACGTCTTTGACACATATCGTAAAAGTAATAAATTTCAAAATAATTGAACTAAAAATTTATGTGAACTTAAGGTTTTTACAGTTTTAAGTTGGTTGTAAAACCAACATTGAAAACGCTGTATGCAGGTTATTTTCAACCGGTATGTGGAGCTCCAAAGGGGAAGCCTGGGTTTCGGTATTTAATTTTTTTTTTCGATTTCTATCCCTGTTATTTTCATTCATATTAAGCTAGTTAACAAAATATTTAATAAGTATATTTAAGATTTAGATTTGTGAGTTGACACAGCCAAGTATAGAAAGTTATAGCTATCTGAACAAAATTTTCTGTATTTTATATATATGAACAGCAAGCTCGACGGTTTCTTCACAAATATCTATCGAAATGTTTTACCTCCTGGAAAATTGACTTTCGAACATGTTCGTGACACACTTGTCAAACTACATAAGAAATACCCGTTCAGCAGTGGACATCTTTCTGAAATGATGATAATGAATGTAATTTGAGACATTTAAGTACATTATACATTAGCCACACGTTGGAAACCACATTAAGCTAACGCGAGACACGTGTTGCCGCTAATCGCGTTAGAATTAGCGTTTATCACCGTCAGCGAGTTAGCATTTCTATTGTTCTTGATAGCGTTGCTGTATACTGGGTGTACCAAGATTATGGAACATGAAGGGAAAATACCTTAAATATCGTAGATAGGATGTTTCGCTGAAAGAAGGCTTTATTTTATCTTGAAATTTTAAATAATACTGCATTCCGAAAAATTCCAAAAATCTAGGTTTTTGTATGGAAAATACTGTTATTCGAAAAAATTTTTATTTGTAATTTTATAATGTCATTCGAAATAAAAGATAAAAAATAACAATTTTTAAGAAATATAGTGCCTAAAACTAAAAGAATAAACAAAAATGTTTGGTTTGAAATTCGAAAAAAAATTTTTGGGTGAAGCAAGGAATTTTTTGAAAAATGTTGAAAGTAGTTTTATTAGCGTATAAAAATAACAAAAGTCTTTTTCAGCAAAATATCCTCTCTAGAATTTTTAAGGTACCTTACCTTCATGTCCCATAGTTATGGGACGCCCTGTATACTCAATTTCATGTGTCGACCGAGCCAAGTAGTTTAGGCATCAGAAAATCGACTTTTGCAGGTTTGAATCCCACCCCGGACTTTTGTGGTGAACTAAATATTATATTTCGTTTAGTATATGACATCTTCTTTAGGCCTCTTCTTTATTACGCCACTTTCCTCGGTCCTGTGCTAGTTGCATCCACTGCTTTGTTGCGGTTCGGCAGATGTCGTCGGACCATCTTGTCGGTGGTCTCCCAGCAGATCTTCTTGACCACCCTGGCCACCATTCAGTAACCTTCTTCGTCTACCGCCCATAAGGTATTTATAATCCTGACGCTTGTTTATTGCTAAAGCTTCGGTTTGCCGAATGTCAAGTTAACCCTTCTCTTGTATGAGATTGTCAATACGCACGTAACATCTAAAACTGCAGGTATCCATAAACATAATTATTTGCCTTTTATTTTCTGTCCAAAACATAACTGTTATACTCAAATAAACCAATATCAAAGTAAGTGCCTGAAAACAGCTTTACCATAAAAAGACTTGACATTACTGTCATAATGATATGCGGCTAGCCGGACTGCTTTTACGATTATGGGGTCCCCAGAGAACTCTCTGGGTAATTAAAAAGTCCCCAGTAGACGCTGTCCGTAATAAAAAACGCGTTTTTCGCAAACTTTTCGTGACGGGTTTGTGAAAACTCCGGAATAAAAATGCAGGAAAATCTTGAAGATTTCGTGGTCTGTTTTATTGGGACTTTTCTTAAAAACAAGTATTCTAATGGCTGAGCAAATAAAAATAAAATAAGGGTATGGTCAACTTAGACTTTTATTTACGTGCGCTATTTTAAAAAGAAATTTCTGCAATTTTATCTCAAACTATAAAAATATTTCCGAATATTCACGAAAGTACGCAAAAAACGAAAACAGTAGCGAAAACCGAGAAATAAAATTAAAAATCAGTTATTAACGTTAATACTAGTGTATTATATAAGTTAATTCACTGAATCTATCCATTGCCTTAGCCCTTAAAAAAGCCAATGATAATAAAATAAAAAATATGTAAATATCAAATTATGACGCCATTCTTTCCAAACACGTGAAATAACCTTAAAACAGACAAACACTTCTCTAAGTCAAACTAAGCCCTCTAAGGAGTTGGCTTGTTTGTACCAAGTTCATATTAATGTCCCCTTGGGCCATTAACGGATAAACAAAGATGTCCTTTCCAAGGGACATAACTGTTATTTTATCCCAAATGACTTAACCCCTTTTCTGTTAAAGAAGCGAAGATGTTCAGAACTTTGGAATTGTTATTAAAAGGATTGGGGTCGTTTCATAATTTATTAATAGGTTTCACTCTATTTATAATTCAGAATATTGTTATTGTTATGGTTGTTTCTGTTTTTGTCAAGACTACAAAAATTAGTAGTATAGAAATGTTTTCAAGTTTATCGATTTTTACTCACATTTTTTATCGGCCTCCGTAGCCTGTAGTTGGTAATACTGCCTACAAAGCTAAAGGTTTCGGGTTCGAATCCCAGCGAGGATATTATTTGTATCTTTTTTGCAACGAAGATTTCTTGGTGCTTAGTCGTGATTGTTTAAATTAAGATTCATATTTATTTAACATAGATAGATTTATTAAATGGCGATTGGCGGTCTATGTATTGAAGTATCTACATGTATCTATCTATTATATATATCGTCGCCTGACACCCACATCATAAGCCTTATTGAGCTTTCCATGGAACTTGGTCGATTTGTGTAAGATATCCGAAAATATTAATTTATTAGCATCAAAACATTTTTGTCCGTCATTATACACTTACCATTTACTGCATGCAAGTGCCTCCAGAAAATTTTCACCAATGATCATTCAAAGCGATTGAAACCACAGTAAAGCGGAATTCCTAATTATTCAGGCTTCTCTCGGTTCACAGCACATCGATCATCAACTCCTCAGCTGATCTGTGCTCGCTCCAACAAGGATTTGCACTCACGATTACCGTCTGATCGAATGCTTCGCAAGATAATCTTGGCATTCAGTTTGGCATTTGATACTGTCTAACCTCGTTAAGATAATGACGTATTGTAATTGATGGCATACATTATTGCTGAACACTTTATTGTTATGGATCAGAACTAATTATATTATTATGTACAAAGATTTAGCTTAATCAAACTGAAAATTATTATATAAAAGTTGTAGATCCAAGCGTGTGAACTTTTGAAAAGCGTACCACAGGGTTAATTACTAGGATTTTTTTTGTATCTTGAGACATCTTATACAAAGCAACCTAGTCGCACGATAAGCTCAATTAAGGATTTTAAATATTTTTTATTTAAATACATACACAAGGCACAAATATTTGTGATAAGTAAATACACAAATAATGGCCTGGTCGAGATTCAAACCCGGAACCTCAAGCTTCGTAGGCCGGGTCACTACCGAGTAGGCTACGGAGGCTGACAATTATATTTAACATTAACTTATCCGTGTATATTTTTTACTTTTACGTTCAACGTTCTCCTTATATCTTAAATATTTTAATCCAGGTTTGTTAGTTCTAGTATAGTTCATGGCATATCGATCAGCAGGCCTCGTCTCGTCAGCCTATGATCGATGCTTACTGCATGTAACAAGAGTTTGCACTCAAGATTACTGTTTGATAGAAAGCTTTGAGAAATAACCTTATATGCATAATGCAACTGAGCGGATGTATTAAAGATAACTCGCTAGAAAGATTATATTTAAGAGTAAGAATAAGAATAATATACAGTGTGTGGCCCAGAACCGGGGAGAAAAATTTAGATGGGGATTCTTTAAGACATACCAAGTAACTTTCACAGGAATCTAATTTTCAAACATCCTTAATTTTGGAGAAAACAGCCGACAAAGTTAAAAATCGTAAGTAATGTATTTTCCTGTAACGATATCATCGCCTAGTCACTTGGTACGGGGTATGTCTTGGTACGGGGTGTGACATTGACAATACGCGGTTGATTTAAACTTTTTGTAACAAGTTCACTGACAAGTTTAGTCTCTTTAAAGCGATTTTAAATTAATAAAAAAAAATAGTTAAGTCAAAGTTAGTTGTCACGGGGTTTATTTTGGTTTTAATGAAATGTTTTAATTTATGAAAACGATTCGCTCTTTGAAAATGGCCCTTTTACCATTCGATTCACGCGAGTATGTGGATTTAATATCAACTTATGGTGAAACTCGCGGTAATGCGTTACGTGCCCTTGCGTTATATCGTGAGCGATTTCCAAACAGAAGGCATCCGAGGCATGGCCGCGTGATTACAATGGCAATACAACGCTTACGTGATAATCGTCCTCTAGTTCCTGGACAGCATTATGAGGCCAACCGACCTCAAAATGTCCGCCCGCAATTAGAAGAAAGAATTCTTCGATATTTTAGACAGCATCCCACTTCCAGTACAAGAAATGCTGCTCGAATCTTTGGTGTCAATAACCGCACCATAAATAAAGTAATGAGAAGAAGGAAGCAACATCCTTTTAAGTTTTTAAAGGTTCATGGTCTTTTACCAAGAGATTTACCTGTTCGTGCTGCATTTTGCCGATGGTTTCTAAACATGCACCGAGAAAATAATAACTTCTTGAATCATATCATCTGGTCTGATGAGGCCACTTTTACTCGTAATGGAATGTGGAATAGGAAAAATATGCACTATTATTCTACAATCGGAAATAATCCACATGTCATGAGAGAATTGGCTCACCAATATCGTTTCTCCCTTAATGTATGGGCAGGAATCCATAATAATACAATAATTGGACCAATTTTTATTGATGGTGCACTTAATGGCGATAAATTCATGGAGCTCATTGATGGGCCGTTAACAGACTATCTTTTAAATTTACCCGAAGATGTCCGTGATGACACTTAGTTTCAGCTTGACGGTGCACCAGCTCACTCTGCTGTAAGGATACGTGAAAAACTTAATAACATTTTTGGAAATAAATGGATGGGAAATTTTGGCCCACACCGAAGGCCCCCTAGGTCACCTGACCTAACACCTCTTGATTTTTTCTTGTGGGGTGCAGTTAAGAATTACGTTTATGCAGTAGAAAACGATACAGTAGACATCCTCAGAAACAGAATAATCGAGGCTTTTCACATGTTGCAACAGAACGTGGATCTCGGAACCGTTCACAATAATATCATCAGGCGGTACGCTATTTGCGATCAGCGGGACGGTAGACATATTGAAAATGTACGTATTTAGAATTGCTACGTTCTTTCAGCTTTGTATTTGTAAATGTAAATAAATAATAAACTATTATTGACTAATAAAGTGGCTTATTTTATCTTGAGTGCAAAATAATCACTTCAGAAAGTGACAATACCTATTTAAGTGCTGATTTGGTGATAGAAAGATAATAGCATTAATATTAATAGCTTTCAATTAGTCAACGCAACCATAAAATGTCAATGAGACGTTCCGAGCAGCTCCGAATAAGTACGACGCAGAACGAACTAATTCAGTCAAGTTAAGTGTTGTTTGCATTACATTGAACGTACGATTAAGTTTGTTAGAAAAAAAGCGAAAGTTAAATTCTGATTTTAATTAAGTGAGACCATTATAATTTAATTACCGGTGATCTATAGAGCCTCTGTTTTTATTATTATCCCCGGTTCTGGGCCACACACTGTATATTGCCATAACTAATTAACTATGTACTTTTTATTTTTATTTTATTTTATATTTGCTTCTTATTTTATGCAGTGCTTTTTATTTTATAGACAGCCAATCTTGAAAAATGGTAGTATACATAAACGTGCTCATCTTATTGACTGGATTGCCTTAATGTGTCGATTACATAAAAAATGTATATAGTAAAGAACTTAATCAAACAAAAATCATCATTGCATCTATTGTGTTATGAAAGTTAGTCTTACAAATTATGTGGTATACTCTGTCCCACAACCTCCGACTAGTAGTAAAAGGGAGAGAATTTAAAAGAAGATCTGGGTTCGTATTGTTGTCCGTTCATTGAACATTTCAATTTGTCGCTCTTTTTCAATGGCAGAAGTTATTACACAAAATGTAATTTCTTAATACAAAAATTATGAAAGTTTGCTTTGGTTCATCATTATCATCATCAACCTATGTTAGTCCACTGCTGGACGTACGCACCTCCTATTAACTCCTAATGCGTCTATACGTCTATACGTCCGCCAAGGGGGGGTTACATCGCCGGACCTGTTTAACCTGTACGTGAATGGCCTGATTGAGGAGTTGAGGAGCACTGATGTCGGCTGTCACGTAGGAAATGTATGCGTAAACAACCTTAGCTATGCGGACGATATGGTGCTGCTCAGCCCCTCGATCAAAGCGTTGAGGAAGCTTCTTTCGGTCTGTGAGCATTATGGTAATGCACACGGATTGAAATATAATGCTTCCAAGACAGAAATGATGGTGTTCGCGTCGGGTGCTGGTCCGGACAATGTGCCTGATGTGTTTTTGTATGGGTCGAAAATTAATGTGGTTAAGCAGTTCAAGTATTTAGGACATTTGTTATCGGATCGACAGCAAGATGATATGGATATTGAGCGCGAAAGGAGGGCTCTCGCTGTCAGAGGCAACATGCTCGCTCGACGGTTTTCCAAATGCAGCAAGGACGTAAAAACCACACTATTCAAGGCGTACTGCTTAGGTATGTACACCTCACAGTTGTGGATAACGTTCACGAAGAAGGCTATGAGCAGGATAAGAGTCCAGTACAATGATGCGTTCCGGGCTCTTATGCGGCTCCCGAGGTGCTGCAGCGCGTCGGGCATGTTCGCGGACGCGGGAGTCCCAGACTTCTTCGCAGTAACTAGATCCCGTATTGCCTCATTTTGGGAAAGACTGCGCCGATCCGATAACAAAATACTCGTGGCTGTCTCTGACGATATCAGAAATCCGGTGTTTAAACGCTGGATTTCTGTTCATATGAAATTAAATAAAAAATGACAAGGCACGGCATCTAACGTGCAATACCTACATTTTAAGTCTATTTAATATTATATTACCTATTTTATTTTTAAGGTGAGTGGCACCCCTATACAGTGTCGTTACGCTCTTTTGTATTTGTTTATGTACTATGGGTGAAAAAAAATGCCTGAAATAAACATTTATTATTATTATTATGTTTGTATCTCCTTGAGGATCACGGGCTTACAAATCCCGGTTTTTTGATAGGCTTGCGCGGGGATATAGATCCAACACGTAGAGGCCCTTTGGAGAAATTTGCTGTGTTGTACACCTGCTGCAACCCATTCACGGGCACAAATACATATCCGTAAACCGGTTCCAGCAGGCGCATAGAGACTATTGAGAAGGAATGGAAAAGACCTAATGGGCTATGGTGATGGAGGATGGATGGATCAGAAATGGAACTATAGAAAAGAGGTCCGGACACCTGCCATAACAATGATTTCACTTTGCTATCGAGGCAGGCGGTGACTTGCCGCCGACTAGATGGGCCCCCGTAAATGCCGTCACAAGAGACAGCCAGGGGCAACACCGGTGTAGGCGGCTCAGGAGTGTAGAGAGGTGTACACCGCTTTCTGCGCAGTGGCTTGACAGCCGCTGCACCAACTCGCGACTTATGCAAATTTACACTTCCACCCCTGGAGCATATAGCTCTGACGACTCCTCTCTGGACGGCCAGTTAAGGCAAGCCAGAGCTGAGAGTCCTACGGGTCCCCTTGGGTTTCCACTCCGACCGACGAAGACACGCCGGAGGCGGGGACCCTGACCGACTCTCGGGAGCACTCGGGTCCGTGGGGTCGTTACTCCCCAACAGCTCGCCACAAGCTGCCCTGCGGCCTTATTATTATTATTATTATACTCTAGGTATACGCATAGTTAATATTTATCTCATTCCATTAAAATAAATACTAAGTACCTTGTTTAAAAAACAAAATGTGCTTATACATTCCTAGATTGTACAGCCAATAGGTCCGTTTGTCCTAGTTCGGACCATCGATCAATTACAGCGACGGGCCACTTCCCCTGAATCGCCGTAATGAAAGTGGATGAGGTTCGAATCCCGGGAGAAATGTAAAATGACCACTTCATGATATATCTCGGGATGTATAACATTGTTATGCATAGTTTTTGAGATTTTGAGAGATGCATAGTTGCCGCATTTTTTAGGTACCTGCACTTATGATTTATACTTGTAGGAGCTTGTTGACTTTAAGGGACACCCGATTAGCAGGAAATTAAAAACCTAAATATAACCAGAATTGTAACGATAATTAAGCACCCATCAAGCACATAGTTTTAATAAAAAGTCGATTTTGGTAGTAATTTTATAAACTACAAGCGACATTTATAATACAAAACGCGGATCAAGCTTATATATTCCTCAAGATACTATCGTACTTAATTATCTTTACGAAACTGACATTAACTGTACCTATTTTAAATTTTAATGTCACGCTAAAATGCTCATAAGTTTAATCCGTTAAAACAATGTTTTTTATTTATTCAAAAGGCGTTTTTTTCCGGAACCTGTAAGATGATATGAAAAATAAGCAATTATTACGAATTATAATATATATTTGCAAGAAAAAAGAAACGCGTGCGTTTTATGGTCGATAATGAAGACGATCTAAACCTGTGTTCACACGCAATTCTGAGGTAATAAAAAAAACGGAATATAAAGCTCGATGTAAGATTGGAGCGTTAGCGTTAGTTTGACTCACAGCCGCAGCAAGGGGCACACTGGGCACGGAACGAAACATTAACAAAGACGTCAATACTACATGGTGTATTAAGGGCGGTAAATAAGAATTTGTGTACCGCCCGTGGCACGCACAATGTTTTTCATCACATAATAATATTCATCATAATTATATTGTTTTATTTATTTTTTTGCCTCACAGGTGTGATGAAAAACATTGTGCGTGGCACGGGCGGTACACGGGCGGTTTTAGAGTAGTTTTGTGAAAATATTATTTTCACAAAACTACTCTAAAATGGTCTAAATCATTTCTCAAAATCAGGGATGAAATCTCGCTAGTGCGACGTAATGGTGTATGAATATCTTTGACAGCCCCAGGATGTAATGACGCATCTACGGCGCGCATCGCCGCAGCGCATTGGCGCACTTACCGAACAGTATGCTTAGCACATGATTGGCGCGACAGTATCTCGCCACGAGATAGTCTATCCGTCCCTCTTATGTTAATATAACTAGTGAAGGACGGAAGATCTATCTCGCGGTGACATACTGTCGCACCAATCATGTGCTAAGCCAGGTTTGATGAAAAAATACTTAAATATGCTACTTGTAGCATAATATAAATATAATACAACGTATACAGAAATTTTTGGAGATTAAAGTTCATGTTATACACTAAAACGTTACTTGGGAAGGTAGGGTATGCGTTTTATTATTATTTATTTATCTGGGCAACAACATATGACAGAAATGAATTATATATATTATAAATGAGGCCGGTTTTTCACGACAAACGGATTGGCAATCGCAGTAATGTGTCCACTATGATGCTGCTGCCCATCATCAATCTTCGATCAAAGAATGGTCAGTGACACTTCAATCCCTTGGTCGACTCTTACGACACCCGCGGGAAGAGTTGGTGGCAAATGTATTCTTACTGCCGTGTAGTGGTCAAAGAGTGGTCCGTGACACTTCTTCATTAAGCTTGACGCTTTTTATTGGAGGATGCGTATTGTGCATACTGGCAATAATAGTAATCTGTATTACGAAAGATGTTTGAATTTACCATAGTAACGGAATATTTTTATTTTTGTACACTCTGTCATGTCGCCTTGAACGAAATATACATTAGCCACGATAACTAGCTTATTATCGTACTATCGAGTTCTACTATTCTGCTGCAGTCCCTTATTTTTTCTAATACTTTTAACCCCATTGACATCTTACCCCATGACCCTTTTTACCCCGATAACCGAATTACCCCGCGTCCGATGCGCCGCCAGCCTTAACACAAAACACGCGAGCATTTCCTGAAGCCTCGAGCCGCTTCCTGTTCCGGTTGTAAAAAGACCCGCGGATACGATATTAGGGGCCTTGGATACCTGATTACTGAATGTGGTATCAATGTATAGAAAATTCAGACTAATATGTACATAATAAATATTATGACTCATAATGAGTTTTTTACCCTAATCGACCGACTCCCTTGGTGAGTTCGATTAAAGCGTATAATAATAATTATACTAAGCAAAGATACTAAGCGATGACACTATACATCATTAAACGACACACCATTCTGTTTTAATAGATATATACATAATACTATACATATCAATATAGATAATTTTATTAAATTTAAATTTAATCAATGCATGTTAGCTGTAAAGGTGCATGCAGACCAAACGAGCATTCGCTATTCTATCCCCTACTCTCCCTACGCTATTCTAAATCAACGAATCACTTTTTGTGTAGCGATTGAATTTCGTAGAGTAGGGGGTGAGAATGACCATGAAAAACATGTCTAGTGCTTAAAAAAATCAGGGCAAATTTACACCTTATTCTGTTAAAAGTAAAGTGGTTTTCCCTTCTGTAATTAGAATTGACTAGACATGTTCTTTCCGTGAACCCTTCATATTATTATTTGAAAAAAAAACAAGCCCCTTCAACAAGCTGAGTTTCTTGCCGGATTTTTCTCAGGAATTAGTGGTGTAGGGTAAGAACTGGAAGTTTTTTTTTTATTTGCTTTTTAGTTCAACGATTCAAATGCGCATGTTGCTGGGCCTAATTGAATAAAGAATACTTTGACTTTAACTTTGAAATGATCCATCATCAGCCTATGTTAGATAGTCCACTGCTGGACGTAGACCTCTCCTGTTAACTATACGTTTAGTCACACTAGGAGGTAAATGCCCATAATCGCCACGCTGGGCAAGCGGATTGGCGATCGCAGTAATGTGTCCACTATGATGACGCTGCTGGCCTCATCAATCTTTTATCAAATAATGGTCAGTGACACTTCGATCCCTCACTCCTAATTTCCCTTACATTTGTCACCACCCCAACTCCTGCGGGTGTCGTAAGAGTCGACTTCTTACGACACCCGCAGGAGGAGTTGGGGTGGTGACAAATGTATTCTTACTGTCGTCACCACACGGTTTGGTCTTGAGATGCTTATATACAAAAAAAAACAACCGTACATAAAATGATACATTGTGAACTTTCTTGTACAAAATGAACAAGTAAACCGATTACAAACAAGCTAAGTACACTTTAGTAACACACCATTTTTTCCTGAGCACATTCCAACTAAACTCAATAAAACTTTTCCTAATGTTTATGACATTTCCAGTAACCAACCCAAGATACGTTAAGGGGAGGTGCGGTAGTCGACAATTTATATCCCATTAGCGCCTTTGTGCTCGCTAGTACCGGTAAAACGAAAAACAAGCCAAAATCACCTTTATTCTCAAGCCATAAACCCCATATCTCTTGATAAACTTCGATAAACCAACCTCAAGTTATCAATGGATTTTGATATGTATGCCACAGATGGTAAAGTTGAAGTTAGATGGGAATAAACTTTGAGGGTAGTTGAAGGAAAGCGTAATGATAGATTTGAAAAGAATTGTACGGTACGTGTGATAAGGACTATTGAGTAACTTAGAAAAAGTGGGTATTGGTACAAATTGTGAGGTCGTTTGTTACTTCCGGAAGAAAATTGTGTGTGAGATAAAAATGAACGACATTTGAAAATAAATTTCGATGGAAATCTAAACGATTATCTTTCAGAATAACTTGGAAACGTCTGGGTTGCATGCGTTTGATTCTATTGCCATAATAAAATAATAATAATTCTCAATTTTTTATCTAAAAAATCGAATTTAGTAACCGGCAGAAATATTTTAAGAAAAGTTGTTTTTTGTCTTTGCCTGACTTATGACTCCCATCTTTTTTTTAAATCTTATTTATTTCATAAGCCATACATCGTATGATTAAGTTTGCTTACGACTTCCATATTCAATGGACTAGATTTGAAGCAGCCGCTGCGGCTGAAAATGCCGGATTTTTGAAACGTAATAAATGTATACAAGGACTTCAACGAAGAGTAGATTTTGTATTAGAAACAAGTTTGTGTTTGGAGTAGAAACATTAGGTTCATGGGTAGCCAGCGCACGCAAATTGTTTGCCGAAATCGTAAAACGTCTAGTTAGCGTAGCTAAAAACCGATTAACTGGCGGCTCCCTCGCACAGCGTATCAGCAATGTGGTATAGCGAGAAAATCCAGCATCCTTGTTAAAATGCTACGAGAGCTTAGATATAGGTTAGCTAAAATACGTAAATAGCTGTTAATATTATAAATACCGAAGGAACATTCAAATAATATAATTAATAAATAGTTAACTATTGTGAACCATGATAAAAAATTGTATTTAATCATAATCCTTTTTAAAATACGGATTCAATGAATATTATTTCTTACGTTGTATGAGAAGTATCGGCGTCCCTACCTATACTTACATATTCAAAGCCTATACTTATATACTTTCCTTACATATTCAAAAGTAAAAGAGGTTACACTTATGAATATTTTTCTGAAAAAAGCCTGCATTTAATAAATACCTAATAACATTGTTATTACCTCAAGTGTTCTCATTTTCAACAAAATTTGCCGCTTATGAGCGTAATATCATATGAGCAGCTTATTATGTTGTGTCGCTGCCGCCACCTGGTGACTGGATAACAGGATTCGGTAATGTAAGGGTATGTCTATTAATATGTATACACATTTGGCTGTATGCTGCGGCATATTCATATTCATATTCTTTATTGATAATAGTATTACATATTACAAGTCAGGATTCAAATTACAAGATTTCAAAATGATCATGCTAACTTAATATTAAATTTATAATAATAAATTGCATAAGTTAGATTAAAATAAATAAATAAAATAAAATTTAAATGTCCAATATTTCATTTATACTGTAAAAAGCATTGTCCACGAGCCATTTCTTCAATCTTTTGAAAAAAATATTATTATTTATAATGTTAGATTTAGATTTATTTATTTCACAAAGTAAATTACAATATAAATTAAGTGTTACATTAATCTATATGAATTTAAATTATGATCGTCCAAATAAAATAAAAATAAAAATTACAAACATTAAAATAATGTCAAAAAATGAATATAAAACAATAATAATTTAGCATTAAAAACAAAGAAGAACATCATAATTATGATATCACACACAGTGATCGTCAACTTATAGGCTAAAATAAACTAATATAAAATAGGAATCAATGAGATAAATCATGTCAAACAATTTTACGTTTATAATGTCAAGTAATTAAATAGGTTACGTACATTACAATTTTAATTCCATGTATTCGGTGACCGAATACAGAGGGTTGCTCAATAAAAAGATCCTCAATTGACGTTCAAAAGCTTCGTCAGATGTTTCATTTCTCAATTTGGCGGGTAGACGTTCATAATAAGTTGGACCTATTACACGCGGGTTTTTACACGAAAGTGCCATGCGCCGCGCCACCGTTCTCAGTCGCCCAGTGGACCTGATCACCTTGCCGGCCACCTCAACGCGCCTAAACATTGACAAGTTCTTTCTAACGAACATCAGTACTTCGAACAAATATAATGAGAATAGTGTCATGACATTATTATTTTTAAAAAGTTCCTTGCAGTGGTGCTTGGGTTCAACTCCAGCCAGTAATCTGATCGCACGTTTCTGAAGGATCAAAACTCTTTTGGCATCTGTCGAATTGCCCCAGATCATCACACCGTACGACATCAACGAGTGGAAGTGTGAGAAATATACAGCTTTAAGTGCCTTCTTCGAAATCAGTGGTTGTAGTTTTCTTAGAGCAAACACAGAGCTACTTAACCTATTACAAAGCTGGTCGACATGGCACTTGGTTACTAATGCTATTCGGAATAGCATTATATAATTTTGGACCTATGCCACAGGTTGTTTTGGAAGACTTGGTCAGCCTAAATCTGGGTATTTCAAGCAAACCTCTGTTCCTAACTCTGAGGTCTCTTAGGTTACCCGTCTGATGCGGAAAAAAGTCAATATTTTTTCTAACATGTTTGACTATATTAAAAATGTATTGCGACGGCAATGTCATAATTTGCAGCGATATGAATAGTTGTCGAGCAGGTGCGCCGGGAGGGACGCCTGCTACTATTCTGACAGCCCGTTTCTGCAGGACAAAAGCGTGGTGCCAGTCAGCGGCGATTCCCCAAAATTCCAGACTGTAGCTCAGGACTGAATGGAATAGGGCAAAATAACTGCTTCGCACTTGGGCTTGCGGAAGTATTAATGATAACCTTTTTAGTGCGAAGCAGGTGCCCGACAATTTAGCGCAAATTAATTTAACTTGAATGTCCCATTTTAGCCCAGAGTCTATGGTTACTCCTAAGAATTTAGCTGACGATGTTTGTGGCAGAGTGGTATTATTAATAACTATAGCGAGAGGTCTCGGTGGCCTACCACCTAAGTTAAAATGGAGAACTTGAGTCTTTGCAACATTGAGAACTAGACCGTTCACAGAAAACCAGTTAAGTAGTTTGTGAACGTCCCTAGCTATCAATGTCTCCAAGCAGTCAATGTTCTGAGCAGTTATTATGTCATATGCATCGTCAGCGAATACAAACATGTTTCCGTCCACCGCTTCTGGCAAATCGTTTACTTGCATTAAGAAGCATAAGTTAGCTAAAGAAGACCCCTGAGGAACTCCAATGTCAACACCACCTATGTCAGATTTTGTCGACCCATTGTTTATGACAACAGATTGGTGCCTGTTTTTTAAAAAGTTTACCATCATATTTAATATTGGGCCGCGTAACCCGAGATGCTCAAACTTGTAGGCCAAAACATTGTGATCGCACAGGTCGAAGGCGCGCGTCATATCGCAGAGCAGGATAGCTACATGACACGATTTCTCTTTTGAGTGCATTATATTCTGTATTGTTTCACGAATAACTGAAACACATGATCGGTTCTGACGATATGCGTATTGTCTGTCGTGTAATAATGAGAATTTTTCTAAAAAAGTGTATATTCTCTTACTAATCCCAGCCTCGAACACCTTGGCTAAAGTAGGTATGATGCTAATGGGTCGGTAGTTTTTTAAGTCGTCCTTTTGACCTTTTCCTTTGTACATGGGTACGACTTTTACATTTTTTAGTATACTAGGATAGGTACCTTGTTTGATTAGATGGTTAAAGATATTTGTCAACTGAGATATAAAAAATGGCAGACAAACTTTGAGTAACATAGTTGAGGTACCGTATATGTCGCAGGTGTTCTTAGTCGCTATTTGCTGTGTTATTATTTTATGTAACTCATCAGAGGTAAACAGAGCCAACTTGATGGACACAGAACTGGGGTTAGAGGAGTTACACAATAATAATTTTGCGAGTTCGGGGCGGGCTACAGGTGCATTAGCGGTACGCGCAGCCGATAGGAAAAATGTATTGATATCATTTGCCAACCGGTTTTGCGACGTGTATTGTTCGCCGGTGTCATCTGTTAATAAGTCGATATTGCATTGACGCTTGCTAGACACGCGACCTGTGACGTTGTTTACGATTTTCCACAGAGTTTTTTGTTGATTGCAGCTATGTTGCAATGTTTTAGAATAGTACTCGCGTTGAGCTGTGGATAGTGATTGTTCAAATACAAACGATTGTGATAGTATTAGTTGTAATATTTCAGTGCTATGTGGGTTTCTGTAAGCAATGTCAATCAACTTACTTAGAAGTTGTTTTTGCATTACTAAGTGGTTAGTAACCCAAGGACAGTTGTATTTATTATTTGAGGTGACCTGCCGCAGTGGAAAGAAAATATTTGAAGCGTTATTTAAAACATTTATTATTAATGTCAGATGAGTAATTGGGTTATTTTGTGCTTTTTGTTCAGTGCTGGCCCAGTCTATTGAGTGAAGATGGCCTTTATATAGTTCTATTTTGTGTTTTGAAAATTGTCGTGAGTAAGTGGTTGAGTTACCAGTGTGTTCCTGAGTGATTGTGAGTTTTTGAGCGCAATGATCAGAAATGTGAGTATTTATTGACTCTGTTTTTATATGCTGTACGTTTTTCGAGTTATTTATATAGATGTGGTCCAGACATGTACTCGATGTGGCGGCAACTCTGGTAGGATAGGTTACTATTTGCTCAAAATCGAAAGAACTAACCAAGTCCACCAAAAGGCGTTTTTGTGACGAATCTGCCATGTAATCGACATTGAAATCGCCCATTATAACAACCTGTCTACATTCCGATTCCATTTTGTCAAGTAGTTTTTCAAAACATTGAAAAAATCGCTCAAAACTAGTTAAATTCGATCGGTAAATACAAATTATAATTAAGTTTTGTTTAGGAAGTTCAATTGCAGATATTTCAAGTACATGTTCTTCAGAAATACAACATAAGTCAATTCTTTCTTTAAATGTTAGATTATTTTTTACATATATGGCTGATCCGCCATGTTCAATGGTTTGTCTGCAATAGTTACAGGCTAATTGAAAAGTGTTAAAAGCCACTGATGAAATTTCATTAGATTTCAACCAGTGTTCAGTTAGACATAGAATGTCGCACTGTAATTCGTTACAAAGTAATACATCGATTAGTTTAATTTTATTCGTAAGACTTCTAACGTTTTGATGGCATAAAACAAGATTCTTACGACGTCTTTGTACATTCTGTTGCAATTTCGGATTATTTTGAGTGGTTGTCGGCACTGTCGGCAGGATGTCTGACGAGAAAGGGCTGCCACTGATTAATGACGACATGTACTGGCCACGCAGAAGGTGAGGTAAATGTGTCGAAAATCGTAGCCGGTATACCAATTTTATAAGAATTGTAACTTACACGTTTTGACTGTATTTGTTCCACTACATAATCAGCGTCGTGAATCTTCTTTAGGTGTTGCACGACACTGTCTGGTGTAGAATTAGTGCTGAAAAAGCATCCATGTACGTACTTGTAGTTACAAACACCGTCCAAGTTTGTATTTTCAGCGGACCCACGAACAATCAAGTTGGGTTTTTTGGATTTCGGTTTTCTTTTAGTATCTTTATTAGGTGGTCGGATACTGGGATTTTCAAAATTAGATGGTGTAAGTTCATCCATTTTAGGAGTCACCGGAGAGTTGATTGCATACAGTTCAAAATCGTTAATGTAGTTATGGAGCTGATTGTAGCTATAATTTCAAAGGTGTTTAGATTGGATTGTTATATAAATTGGGTTTTATATCCGGCAAAAAAACATAATTATGTAATTAGTTATTAATTGGTGGAAGATTCTAATAATGCAAAGCCCACTATTATTATGACCACATAATTATAGTTTGTTGTTGTTGTTGTTGTTGTCATCCTAAGGCACCCCAGAGGTGCAAAGGGCCTTCACAAGATCGCGCCACGCCTCTCTGTCCTCGGCAACACTTTTAGCCTCCCTCCAGCTTAGGTCAATCGTACGGAACTCCTTTGAGACGGATCGCTGCCAGGAGTGCACTGGCCGTCCAGGAGGTCGGCTGCCGTTGGGTGGTTTCCAGTCAAAGGCGATGTAGGCGTTGCTTTGCTCTCCTCTCCGGATAGTGTGACCTATCCATCTCCATTTCCTGGGGGCAATCTCGAATTATAGTTTAAACTTCTGATTATACGGTGAAAGTGTTTTTTCACCACACTGCTCGTAAACACGCTGTTTGTCCTTCAATTTCAGATCGCAAAACTGCGTTTTAATCTCTAGAGGTTAAAGTAATTTTTTTTAATCTTCTGGATAGACTAAAGCAATAACTTATACGGCCTTAGAGTGACCCTATTTTTGACTTGTAAAATTGTAATTATATTTTACTAATAAATGAGTATGAGTATGAGTGCAATAAGCTTTTTGACGTTTGAACTGGACAGTACGTTCGAAAACTCAATACATAGTTTCAAACAGATTCATACACATGAACCTTTCATAATATTATATTCAATATGCTAAAATCCAAATTAAATACCACATTTTGTTGTAAAAGGCTTTTAATTAAAAGTTCTAAAAATACGACAAATAAAAACAATAGGAAAATGAAAGTGTTTTCACTATGCAAATTTCAGAACGCATTCGAATATTTTTTTCTTTTAAATTTACAAGCCACACCAAGATAACTACCTATTTGAGGTTATTGTTTTATTATTTGTTGATTTGTTTATTTTTTGGAAGTTGAGGTCTTGCAAATAAATACCTTCTAATTTGTTATGTTTGAGTTTTATTTCGCATGTTTCCTCGCTTTAGTGTGGTGAAAAATGTTGTGCTTCACTCGGCAGCAAAGCTTGTTCAAAATTCTGGAATCTTTCGCTTGCTCGGGTTTCATATTTGCACGAGAGTTAAACAATCACTTTGCTCCCTAGTAAAACAAATAACTATTATAATGGCCAGTCAGTCAATATCAACCGAAAGAAGTCCACTGTTAAACATAGACCTCCTCTACAATATGTGTATATCCTCTATAACAAATTATAGTAAAACAAAATCCTACTACTTATCATATTCATATTATTAATACCTATCATTAACCGAAAATTAGAAGTATGTCTTCACATATTTTATTTTGGTATGATTTTCGAGTCTCTTGAAAAAGTCGAAAGTTGAGGTTAGTTAATATTTATTACTTATATTGGGCTAATATTATTCATAAGTAAAATAAACTTTATTCAAAATGTAAATCTCACAATAACAGCGCTCCGTACAAACCAGACAGTGGGCCCGGTACGTCAGTCAACTTGTCAAAGTACTCGGTTAGTGCGAGCAAATTAAATAACTTGCCGGTTGCTTGACGTCGCAGTCAACTAGTTGTGTGGGGTTACCATACTGTGGGACACTTTAGGGATATAAATAAAATTAAGAAACATCAATTTGTTTTTAAACATCATTTTTTAATTATTCATATTCAAAAACATGGCTACAAGGAGTAGTGAAACAGTAGGTACAAAATGTATAAGTATTTGTTTTTATAATTAAAGAAATTGATATTGAAGTTACTTTTTTTTATTGCTGATAATCCCACAATACAAACAAGAGTCTTTCACAGTAATTTTTTTCTATAGTAAGCACATCTGTTACGACATTGTGCGATATAAATAAATAATAAATTTTATGGGGCAATCTTACATCAATCAACCAGACATAAAATTGAGTACATTATACTTGATATTTTAACGATAAACAGTTCTTATTTGCTTAAGATGACGTTTAATAACTATCCTGAGTCTGCCTGCGACTACGGGTGTAATTTCGTGCCCGAAAAGTCAAGATAAGAATAAAGGTAATTTAACGCAATTGTGGCAAGTGTCATTAACGGTAATCGAGAAAGTTTAAATCAATATACATTACACCTGATTGATTTATGTAAGATTGCCGATTGGGTAAGGGGTAAGTAATATAACGTATACGAACTTATGCTATATAAATCATAATGTATAAATTCAGTTTGTATAAATGTATAATGCCTAACGTGTAATAAATATAACGTATAAAAGGTATAATTATTAAATGAATAATTGTAAAATGTATAATGAACGTAACATATAATATCGTTTACGATAACGATTAATTGGTAAAACATTGAAATAATCTAATATACAAAACAACTATCTTACACAAAATATATGCCCCTACGATTTTTTAATAATTAAACTATAGAATTATCATTATATTTCATTTGAATTGATTTACTATTTATCCGTTTATTAAGCCGTATCCATATAGGAAGCGATTTAGACCTGGGAACCGGTCGACGAAGCCCCGCTGCGCGGGGCTTCTATTTCTGATCTAAGGGATAAAAGGTACCTAACGAACCTATCCAGGTTAGAGTAGGGGATGTACTTTGTTATTTTTTAATAACAAATTTGTACATCCCGGGGGAGGGACGGCGGGCGTAGCCCCCCCCCCCCCTTGTGGGGGGCTACGCCCCCCGTCCTTCTTTTTTTTGGTTTCGCAAGGATGACGATGCGTAAACAATTAATTAAAAGTAAGTAGGTCTTTTGTTTATCCGGGAAACTACGCTCGAAACCTAACCAATCCAAGTCGGTTTTACCCTGATTTATTACTTGGATTGGTTAGGTTTCGAGGCTAGAACGGATTGAAAAGGGTAAGTAATATAACGTATACCTTTTTGTGGAACTTAACCTAACTTACTTTTTTGGCAGTTATATTTATATCGTTATATCAGATGTTAGTATATGTTTTAACTTTTATACCTTTATATTGATATATGAAACGGAATTCGTTAATATGTACGTTCGACTAAACAACGGTATATATTATTAACGTTATATTATTTTTGTATTATACTATTTGGAAATAGATGTTTAATACATTATACCTAACGTTAGTATATATAGTATAATTACGTTTGTAAACTGTAATTATACTAAAAGTGCGTATTCATTATGATACGTACCCGTTCCGATCGCTAGTCATAAACGTAAAAAAAGGACATGTCCCATTCTAGACAGATGCATGGTCACCATACAGTGGAGTTGTGCGTGTAATAACAATAATGGCGGCCAGCACTCCAGACATACAGCGCGCAAGTATTTGCACCGTGATGTATGTTCTGGAGAGTAATTATACATCAGTGGGGTTGAAGAAGAACTTATTTAACTAGACACAAAGAAGTGTTGACGTGGGTATGCGGGACAGACTTTTAATGTCAACCGTTCGCTAGTAGAAAACGTCAAAAATGTAAACTAATATGGCTGACTTTCAATATTTTGTTGTGTTTGACACAATCATGTCGTGAAAACGTTTGTAGATTTATTTTTACGACAATACTAATAAATATCGATCATTTTAACTAAAACTGTATGCGAACTCAATGTTTTACGTTGGTGATTTAAAGATCGACTTTGTATTCTGAAAGTGTGTGACTATAAAACTGCCCTGCTAAGCGAAATAGCGATATCTCAAAAATAGAGACATTTGGAAATGGAATCGTCAGCTATAGCATTTAAGGTGCACGATTGCATTAAATTTTATTTTTAGATATCGCTTTATGCTTAGTAGGGCAGAAAATAATGCAAGTTTTTAGGTCTGTTTATTTTTTTTTTTCGTTTTCTACTGGCGCACGATATATTATGAATATTTTATGTCAGAAAGTAATTTTGCCGAATGTCACTTACCAACTAGCATACCTAATGCAGGATTGGAAGAATGATCAGCCAGAGTATAGATGTAAATAGATAGGGGTCGCGATTCTGGGGTAGTCCTGGCTGGGATTATCGAATAAGAACTATAGAGTCTAGGTTAGGAGGTCAAAATTTCAATAATTTGTTACATGAACAATAGTGCCAAGCTTAATAAAATTACTAAGATGAATTTATAAGTTATTGCTGCACGTTTTGAGACGCAACTATGAATGAAAGTGCCGTGGCAAATGATCAACTCTCAGCAGTAAATTGCAGTTGTCAAGTGTACCCAAATCTCTAGGCTAGAACAACTAAAATCAATCAATCAATATTTAAAGAACTTGGTATATAACCATTGCCGCTGTACATATATGAAATGGGTACTTTTGTGCAAAACCACATAACATTATTCAAAAAAGCATGTGATACTCATCCTCGATCTTGCAGAGATCCAGATAGACTATTGTCTGAGAGTCCTTCACGAATAGCTAAGCATAGTAAGAGCTGTTTAACGATGTCTATAAAAAATTATAATAAGATACCAGCTGAACTACGATCGTTAAACACTAAACTATTTAAAAAAAGTTGTTTCAATGGCTCTGTAACAAAACATTCTACAGTGTTAAAGAATTCCTGAACAAGTAGCAATTATTTGTATGATTATGTTTTTATGTAAAGTTTCCTCTTTTGCATACCTTTTGGTTAAACATGTAAACCTGCCACTTAAGCTTATTAGTATCTGGTAATGTTTATTGCGATAAAGTATTCTATTCTATTCTAATCGTCATTAAATCAACTTGATATTCTCGAATTCCAACACACCTCCAGGTCTTAAGTTACGTCTTCATTACCCAAACCGCAGTCTCCAGCGGAATCAGATTAGCATATTGACGAGTTTAACTGCCCTCTGGTCTGACTTGGACAAGTTAAACCAATTTTATTAAGCCATGATACTTCTTGACAGTTTTGGAGACGAGAATGTTGGTGGTTATTCGAATTGTGAGGGTTGATATTATATTTGTATTTATTTGGAAAATATAGAAGAATCTACATAAGTAGAAGACAATTTTCAAGCCTTGTATTACTTTTATGCGGTAACTAAAACTAGTACGACATTTAAATGACTCAATATTATTTTTATTAAGAAAATTGTATTATTAAATCACATCGGCGTTTGAAGGCCCACGATTAATTTTCTAGTTTTCGTTAACTTAAAATGCCTGTTTGTCTACTATCCATTTAAAAAGACAAAATGTATGTAACGAATCTTAAGTATTACGTGATTGTGTTCATGAATCTTGCACTACTAACCAAATGCGGATTTTGCTTTAATTTATTAGAAAAGATATATTTCTAAGATTTTTATAATTTCTTGCGTATTATTAAGTAGCATTTTGTGAAAGTTTTGAAGCAGACTATCACGATAATGTTACTAAATAGTTAATGCTGAAAATAAACATAATGCCCATTTGAGTCCCATACTGGTGACTATATCAACTCATCAAGTGCCAAAGAAATTGGCGCTAAGACTTGGCAATAAATGTGCGAAGAATTTTTGGTATTGTACCAAAAATTTTTCCAATTTAGGAAACTTCATTCTCTTCCGATATTGCTAGCGTTCTATGCATTTTTGCCGAAAAATGTATTGCCGATTTTCACTTCCAAACCAACTTTTCGCAGAAGAGTCATTTGGCCGAATTTCATTTCCCAACTTTACATAATCTAACCTAGCTTTATTAACCCAGGATAATCCGTTATGAATACCACCCGGCCCGGGAGCAACCGGGTGATTATGTCCAACTCGCACGGATTAAACCCCTGGGGTGTTCCATCGCTCGCTCTAAGTGCGAGGCTTCGGGAACGCTGCTGCATACCTCCAAGAACCCCGCGAACACTTGAGGGCTATCTGGCTCGGGACCTCTCTGGGTTAAAGACGGGACTCTCGGCCCATCAACCGCAGGTCCCCCTTACAGCAGCTGTATTCGGCCTACAAAGGCTCTGCGCCGCCGCCCTGTTCTTCTTCGGCGCTGAGAAGGCGCATCTGCGTCGTCCTCTCGCACACGCTTTGCCACCTCCTTCTGCACCATGACTTCCGTGCAGAAGGTGGCCACCGCCTCCCAGGCCCCCTTGGCCTCGACCATTCGCCTCGCCAAAGCCGGCAGGGACAGGTCTCCTCCTACGGTCGAATACAAGGAATCCAACCTAACCTAATCCAACCTAGTGGGTAATTTTCATTTCCTAACTATGGGGTTGGGTAATTAAATGGTTGCGAAATAATTCATTGCCACATGTTATTCGGCCGAATGACACTTCTGCAAAAAGTCTGTTGGGAAGTGAAATTCGACAATACAATTTTCGGCGAAAAGGCAGGATATCACTGCTAGATATGCCCACGAAACCTTGATATAAATGACCACACACGGCACACGCTTTAATTAAAGAAGGTGAGAATCCAACCACAGAACGGATCCATAACTCACTTGGCTCATTAAGAGCAGACCTGAGTGTAATGGCCGCGGATTAGCATATTGAGTTGTGTTACTGCCTCTGGAATCCCACTTTACTGCCGGCTGCAACTTGCCCACTATTTTAGTGCAAGAATGGAGACTTTACGAACGTCATTGAAGTTTTCCCCGTTTTTTTCATTAATTTGTTCAATGTAAGAATTGGGCAGTTTAAATCCATCTCTAAAAATGTCTATACATTTTATTTTGCATACAAAACTTGTGTACGAAATATACCAACAACGTCAAAATTACTTACATCAAATTATTATAAAACGAAAAAGTTAATAAAACTGTTTGTTCTTTAGTTAAACCTACAGAGAAGTTACTGTTGTAATTTAACAGTATACCGTGAGTAAATCTAATACGGGCGATAAAATTAAACCAGGCATGGCATTTATTGTGTAACCATGGATTACGAGGTTTATTGTAACTTTTACTTAATTATGACCCCACAGATTTTTTTTAAAGATTTTCGAAGTAGCAATGTATGTGGGTACGAACATGTGTTAACATTTATAATGACATAATTATGTCAGTTATGTTATCTGCTTTTGAAATTGGTTGTCAACGAACGTTTAACTTGAGCGTGTTGCTCTACATTGCGCGCCGAATTATTTAGTACGGATAATTGAAATGTACTTATTATATCTTTAACTAACCACCATTAAAAGCTTCTCCCATATCAGACTTAAACCCTGTATTACACGGATACCTACAAAGTTTAAAACCTATTTGTAGCTTACCTTCGGGAATCCCTGTACCCCAAATTGATCATCAAAGTGACGGCCTTATCAGCCACTGCCAATCTATTATATTCCCATACAACTTATTACATTTTTGTATAAAATATGTTTGATCCGGATCAAACCGGATCAGATTGTAAATCAGACACATTAGCCGGCGATCCTTCCGTTGTTCGCCGGAACACAAGAACGCTCTCACAGGCTTTGATGACTGTGTCGTAATCCTCTTTCCAAGTCACGACACGATTCCGTTGTCGTCATAATCTTTCAAGTGGCATAGGTACAAACAGCGTAGTTTTTGAGTTGGTGTACTTACAGTTTTGCTTTGTAAATTACAGACTTGATTGACTTAACCAGGCTGGCTGTGATGTCTGCCTGCCACTTTAGATAGTTGACATACTTATCCCTTTTGTAACAGTCTTAAAGTTCGACACTTCTAAAGTTGCAGGCGTTTATTATCATTCTGTCACGTATGTTTATCTATCATCTACAATCGCGATTTTAATTTAAAGTAAATTCTACTTTAAATTAAATATTTTTTTCTTCAAGTGAGGTAAACAAAGTGTTATTGTCACAAACTTACAGAATATGTAACAAGAATGTAAAATCTAAGTTTGTATTATTCGGAAAAAAATAATTTAAGTCTTACTTCTGACTGCAAAGATAGTGGCACACTGTTTCCTCCTCTTTAGGTTCCATATTCTGTACAATCTACAAACTCATTTTTTTACCTGTATCAGGGCAATTTCACTTTAAGGGACATCAGGACATCCAACTAGTGTGAAATTAAAAAAAAAAAACCTTAATTGCAGTCTGATTTGTAACGAAAATTAAATACGACATCTTAAGGAATTGAAACTTGATCGTTTTTAAATTATAATTTCGCTTAAAGTGTAAATTTTATGCTTAGTTGTCGTTACAAAGCTGACTAAAATTAAGGTTTTTATTTTAATATTACGCTAATTGGGTGAAAAAGTGAAAATGCTATCCGCGTAATGTTTTTACTTAATTGGAGATTATCTATCCATAATATCTTCACATGACGACACGACTCTATTGCTGTATTTCTGGTAGTATAAAATGCCTTCGACCCTTTACGACTAGTCATCACTCTTTCCTATAGTTGTAAAGCCGCTCGGATGACCGTTGCCATTTTTATTGTACCCTTTCTGGTGTCACGACACAATAAGCTATAAAATGAAGCACAAAGTAACCTTATTTCCTTTTCATAGTTCTGAAAAGGATTGAGTTATTGTTAAGATAAAATGGAAGTGCTAAGTTATTGAAAAAAAATTGGCATAACAAACCTTGTATCTTTTAGAACATGAAAATTTGCTGTATTCACCATCACAACTTCAGCAAATTCTTTTTTTTCTACTACTAGATATTGCACTTCCTCAGAAGATACCAATACGACTTATTTGCCTCCAGTAGATTCCTGTGTGTTTGATTTGGTCATTGGACTTTTCATCATCATCATCATCATCATCATCATCATCTCAGCCATAAGACGTCCACTGCTGGACATAGGCCTCCCCTCTGGACTTCCACATGTACCGGTTAGATGCGACCTGCATCCAGCGTGTTCCGGCGACCTTCATAACATCTACCTAGGACAAGTAGTCCAGTTAGGTAGGTCCAACTTGGAGAAAGAGGTCAACCGCCGAATCCAACTCGGTTGGGCAGCGTTCGGGAAACTACGCGATGTCTTTTCGTCCGACATACCTCAGTGCCTTAAGACGAAAGTCTACAATCAATCTGTGTTACCAGTGATGACTTACGGCGCCAAAACGCCCAAAAAGCTATGGAGAGGGCTATGCTCGGAGTTTCTCTGCGTGATCGAATCAGAAATGAGGAGATCCGTAGGCGAATTACAGTTACTGACATAGCCCTCCGGATTAGTAGTTAAGCTGAAGTGGCAATGGGCAGGCCACATTGCACACAGAGCAGATGGTCGATGGGGTCGAAAAGTGCTCGAGTGGAGACCACGGCTAGACAAACGCAGCGTAGGACGTCCATTGGACTTTTGGTTACCTCGAATTCACTGTGTCAACAGTAAAAGGGAAAAGACCAGTAGTTCCATGCAGGGTCATTGCCGGGACCGGACCCGTTATTTTACAAAAACCTCGAAATAGCCCAATATTTTTAAATGTTTTATACTCTTTATGTACTACTCAATATTTTATGTAATTTACTATATCATATTTTTAAATTACTCCATCAACTTAGAATTTAGGTATATACCAAAGAACGACAAAGAACGAAAAAAGAGCCGTTATTTTTGTATGGGGCAAATACCGGTTCCGGTCCCTGTTTCCATGAATCGACATGTCGAGACACCATCCTGTTGTAAGTACATGGACTTTTTTGCTCATGATAGAAATGTATTCCATTATATTATTTATTATCATCAGTCTATCTCAGTCCACTGCTGAACGTGTTTAGTTATGCTTAGCAGGAAATTTCATAAAACACGCACAGTTTGTAGATAACGGCTGCCAATTATTTAAATTGTAAAGATGAATACGAAAATATATAAAAACGATAAGAGTTCTTGAAAAAGTCCAGAAATTGTAAATTTTATTAAGATTAATCCTAACAATTTTTCAAAACATTTCTCGTACAATCTCAAAACAAAAGTAAATACATGTAGAGCAGGGCTATCTCACTACTCAAAATTGAGGTGTCAAGTCAATCAGAAATATCTTGTCATCGGACATTTTAAATCACTCTCCGTTGGATTTGGTCTCAGGATAGATCGAGAACGAAATCTGAAAGAGGCATAGATATGCTACAATGAACGATCAAGTAGAAATCCTTCAAGCTACTACACAAGATTACGAGAATATATAACAGTTAGTATAGTGTGTGTATTGGTAAAAAAAATCGTGAGTAAAAAAGGAAGCACCTGAGCGTTGATGATATCATATAATGGATCTTCAAGCTCAGTAATTAGTTTGTAAACGAGCAAAAATGGCTGCTTAATCCATTACACACGCGTTAAAAGTCGATTATATCCACAAAACAGACTTCTTTATTACCTTCATCAAATAAGCCTACCATTTCTCTATCACGTACCGATCTAAACACCAAGATAATAAAGTTGTAAATCGCTTGACAGGTCATTAAATATTCACGATTCATTCGTTTGTTTTACAAATGGAAACGACTTTGCGTTCCAATTGTCGATGGCATATTTTTGTTTGTCAGTTGAAAAGTTAATCTCGTGTTTTCTGAATTTACACCTGCTTATGGACTTTATCTTCTATGTTACATGGTTTAAATTTCAATTAACTTTAGACGCGGCGTTGAAATTTGAATTTTGAATTCTATTTTTTAAAACGTTGGATTCCGGTTGCGTTCCGTTTCGCGTTTTGGTTTGTGTGTGTTTGTTATTAGAGTTGTTATTTGTTTGTTGGTCTATGTAGCTTTGGGTTTTAAAATGTTTGTGTTTGTGAACATCTGTTTGAACTGTAGTATTAGGCCAGGGACAGTGAAATTTTGACAACAGAGCTTTTATTTTGTTAGTCGCTTTGATCGAGTTTTTTTTTTTTTTTGTAGCAGCAATTAGGTTTAAATAAAATTTCAAATTCAACGGCAAATAATTGGAATTGTACATTTTCTACAACTCAAATAGCCATTCATGACTTTAAGAACTGTACGTACGGTCATAATTATCGGAGCAAACCAGGTGACCATTAACAGAATTCAGAGAAATTATTAAAAATTGATTGGATAACTATTTAGATTTTTATGAGCTCGTTTTTTACACACGCTTATGACTTCATCTATATTTTAAAACAATAACATGCGTCAAATAGTTTTCCTTGAAAATAAACCGATGCTACAAACTTGTTTTACATCCAAACAGTCAATAAGTGCTTGCCGATCTTCAGGCCCCAAGAGGCCTATAGGCCCCGGGGTACGAAAGCCGTCATACAAAAGTTGCATGAATTGATAAATCCTCTCTTTCCTCGGGATCGGAGCGTAAGTTTTGCAGGAAAGCGAACTTTTTGATTTATGGTAATCTGACTTTTGATGGTGTATTCCTTACTGTGCTTTTTTATTGTTCCAGGTAAGTCTTTTTGGATACAGAGAAGACGTAGTGGAATCGATTGGATCATTCCATGACTGTTAGCAAGTTTATAGAAATCTGTATTAACATGTAATAACTTTATTCACATCACATCATCAGCCTGTTTCAAGACCACTTCTGTTTTATTTTTATTTTATTTTATTTATTGGAGACCAAACAGAGTTAAGTGTACATTATTTTGAATAACACTAAAATTACGTATAGTATTAAACATGCACTTAGCTCCTCAGCAGTTCTCACCGAGAAATACATAGATAGTTAAGTTTACAAATTAAACAAATTATACATGTTACCTGTGCAGTGGACGCATAAATTAATATCAGTGGTCAATGCTCAATGGTCAGTATTAGTAATGGGTAAATCGAAAGAAAACCATGTTTATTTAATTTAACAGTTATTAGGAATATAATTACTGTGAACGTTATGCTGAAAGGAAAAATCTAGAAATTATTAGACAGCAGCAGAAGTCAAAGTAAGCGTATAGTAGACTAAATCATATATTTTTCTTCTAGGATGAAAATCGAAGAAACTTCAAATAAAAGTTTAGTTTTGACGTGGACCTAAAAAGTACGTAAATACGATGTAACATGAGGTTTTTTAAAACTCAAAACTATTTTTTTTATTTATATTAGCTTTTGGCAAAAAAGAAGCAATGACTTGGTGAAGTGTGGAACGCTAGAAAGGCGACAACTCTGAAACTATCCCACTGTTTCGATCTCTTTTCTCCCTTGGGGTTGTTTGTTGAATTTCAATGGCAAAGAAGGCCTTTGTGTTTCAGCATGATCGGCTTATTAATTATGGGGTGGACGGAGCTGAATAAAAAGTTTTTTTGTGTTGGAAAATGCGTTGAAAACTCCACAATATTGTAATAGAGTGTAATAAAAACAATTCGGCAAGATTAAGAAAATATAAATATTCCTTTTGCTTATCATCGCTGGTTCAGTTTTTAAGCAATAATAACTTGTTAGGGATCAGTACATTGGATTTTGAATTCAAACCATGAAATGACTTGTGTTTAATACCTACGAGTATTGTACGTATTTTTATCTCACAGACGAAGACTTAGGGCTTGTCCATTAATCACGTCATACTGTATAGGGGGAGGGGGGGGGGTCAGAAAATATCACCATGGGGGATATGGGGTCTAAATCAGGCCTAAATCGTATGACGTGATTAATGGACAAGCCCTTAGGTAGTTAGGACTTATAAAACATTGATTTAAATGGGTCATTGTCAGATTTAGGTTATCGTCTTTTCGGTGGAAATACCTACTCGTAAAGCAAAGGAATTCCTGTACCTACTTATTTTGGGATAAAAATAATTGACGGTACAACTATGCAATAAAATCGTAACAAAGATTTATATAAGCAACTTTGGTTTTTCCGACTGACAATAACCCTGATGATGATGATGATGATAGGTGAAAGTGCTCTAAGTATCAACTACTCAATTTCACAATCTTCGAATAAAATATAATTATCTGTCAGATAAATGTTAGCTCTCCTTTTCTTTTATAAAAATATAGTGATAGTTTAATACTCAGGGATATATTTAACGCGGGATTTTGAAACAGGCTCTAAAAGAAATATGAGGAAAATTAAAAATTTAGTACAAAACTTTTTCGTAGAAGATAGTCATCTCAATGTTCCCAATATTACCTTACAAGTCATAGGTATTGCCAGGTAGCCAAAGGCAGTTCGTATTATTACCTAAACCAAACATTGCCTGGCATTTTAACTGATCAAAGTATAAATACTTAAATAGAACATGGCACGTGTTAGTACTAGGCTTAAACTGAGTCGAATTGATGCTCGAATAAATAAGCTTACTACAGTTTCACCTACCTTGTGATTGAGGTCTTAAGGTTCAATATTGTGCAAATTTTATCGTATTTTGAAGTGAACGTTCAATATGTCGGGTATATTCGATATTTTGCTTGTACCTGAGCTGGTAAACGTAATTTTGGGTATCAATTTTCTATTGGATACCTACAAGTGGAAATTGAGAACCATTTAGGGTAGGACTTCATCCAAAATTCAATGTTTACAATATTCGATGTTCACAGAAAGTAAGAATTAGTTTTCTTACACAAATAGGGCATTTAGGCGCAGCGTGGGTAGGCCCCCCACAAGGTGGAATGATGACCTGGTGAAGGTCGCAGAAGTCCGCTGAATGCGGGTGGCACGGGACCGGTCATTGTGACAATCTTTGAGGGAGGCCTATGTTCAGCAAGGGACGTCTTTCGGCTGACATGATGATGATGAAATAGGGCATTTTACAAAAATCGGCCGAGAAGATGTATGGTACTTTATGCTCACTATAGGGTGACGTATTGATGGAAAACTTCAGGTTCTACCTAAACACAAAAAGATGACGTCGTTGGGATTCGAACCCAGACCGCTTCGCTTCGGGTAACTACCGACTGAGCTACGAAGCTGTCTCTTCTTCTTCTTCATCAGCGTGTGTTCGCCCACCTCTGGGCATACGCCTCTCCAATTTGCTTCCACACAGCGTTTGTCTGTTTCCTTCTTACAAACTAGCCTACTACCGCGAAAATCGAAATTCGTAAATTTCGAGGATTTTTCTCTTACTCAAACGAAGGCATCATTAGACTGAGAGAGACAAATCCTCGAAATTTACGAATTTAGTTTTTCGCGGTAGGGCCGCCAACCCTGCTATATCTTTTATGTCATCGGACCATCGCGCTGGTGGTCAGCTCACTCTTCTTTTGCCAAGCTGGGGTCTCTAAAACGCGCAAGCTCCAGCGTTCGTCGTTTCGTCGGCACACGTGACCGGCCGAAGCCCATTTCAGCTTGACGATTCTGTGTCCCGAACTGTGGGACGAAGCTTCTGTGACGAAGCTGTCTATATAATAGATGTGATATTCACGGGTTTCGTAAACGTTTCTCGAGCTTTACAAGCCCCCATTATCCCCGTATTGTGGGCAAAAGTATGCAAATCAGATCTAAAGGGCCGTGAATCCCAAGCCAAACCTGACTATCGATTACTAGCGAAAACACATCTTGTGTTTGACAGAAACTCGCGGCCTTCTCCCAGTGAATAGGTGAGTTTTCATGCACTTTTTATAACTAAAAATATGTCAGTGAAAAAGGAAAAGTGCTTTGTCACAGTGTTTAAAAGGACTTTACTGAAGAGTACATAACGCCTATTTTAAGAGTGTCCTTTCCGTTTGCATATTATAACCACTAGGTACGAGAACATTGTCTGCTTAACACTTAGTTATTTATGATACAATTGTTGAAAGTGGCCTTTTTCTGCACAAATGTTGGTGACTTCTCTGACACGAGTTCAATAAGAAACACACATGTTTCAACATGAATAATCACAGTTACAATATTTAGAAATGCATTATACGAGATAAAAAAGGCAATCTTCGCAGTAATATAGGTCAAAAAATAAAAAGTATATTTAAATGTCTCTTTAGATAATAAAATAAGGGATCAACTAAAGTCAACGACCAAAAACGCCAATTTCATAGGTAATGAAATAACCATATAACTACGCTACGCTATGGAGGCTGACAAATTGCAAACACTTGAAAGGCTAGTAAAAGACCGCAAAAAGCTTGTAAATACCCACGAAGGAGCCTTCAGGCCCTTCGAATGATTTTGAAGTCCCTCTGGGGCATTGAAGTTTTGGCGTTAATTTTTATCTTTGTTGCGGTTTGTGCTTTGTTCACTTTTGAATAAAATAATGAAGAAATAATCTGTTTGCGTTTTTAAACTGTTATGTTGTTTTTAGCGCGCATTCGTCGGTTATCGATGATATCAGGACTTGACATTGGAGAGCTTGGCTCTCCTTTTAGAATTTAGGTACTAAAATAAGATTTGTTATTTTAGTATTTCTTATTAAAAGAAAGAAAATATTATCTTTAGTTATGTGTTATTGCGTTAGTGCGTTATAATACTTCTTAGATAAGCATAAAATCTAACTATCTGTGAGTTCTTGTAATTGGCTACCTGTATTTACTTAATTGTTTAATGTTTATGTCACAGCTGCTCTTTTTATAGCCACGGAGTTATCTGACGATAAAGTAACAATTGTCATGTTCATTGTATTCGATGAAGAAATCTATGAATTTCAATATGATTTCATATTAAAATGGATACCAAAACGTCGGGCTTTGGTCACGGGTACTCCATGATTAGGATCCTCTAAATGGGTCAAAACATGTCGAGCAATTATCAACTTAAATTACGTGAGTAACCCGTTTTGTTAAATATCACACCACACGTTATCAGACGTTATCTCACGTTAGTTATAATTCTAAAAAGAGAGTGTATTCAGTCCTTCAAAGACACATAACCTAAAAGCCATCCGTGATCCGTATAAAAAGAGTCGTCATTACTAAACTCGCCGAAGGCTCCATTAGTATTATTTGCAAGTCAGCACGCTTACACGGACCTAATAGCGTTTTCAAAGTACTCATGGTGAAATAACGTGAAAGTTTGCCTTTATATACATCTTTGCCAGTTTTACTTCAATCATTATTAGTTATGTGACAGGTGTTTAATGACGTTAAAAGAGTGATGTTTTAAGAAACGAGACAAAGGCGAGGTTCGTTAAAGTTACATGAGTGTTTAATGGTTAATTATGTATAGTCGCATAGAAACGTGTTATCGGCTACGTCTTTCTCACCTTGTGCAATAAAAAGTATCATTATTATAGTTCAGCAACCAGCTCAAAAAGATTTGAACGCGTCTAATTTATATTTAATTTAATTTTATCTCAGATAGGTAATTTTGTAGGTTTTTTTCCATTCATCTTAGAATAATATTTTAATGCAATTTAAAAATATCGTTAGTATTTTATTACAAAAAAATGTATGTAAGGCATACCTTACTTTTGCAATGTTTTCTTATTAAACACAAATATTAATGGTGATGAAATATTTATCGCAGATTATTCGTGATGTAAAAATATAAATAAAACCAAAATACAATACAATACTTTTAATTGCACACCATAATAACAAATATACGCAATAATACAAGTAGAGCTATTACAATGGGCAGTCTTATCGCTAAAAAGCATTCTCTTCCAAGCAACCTTTCTGTAATAATTTGTATTCTAAATCTACACGGCATGTTTAATATAAGCGGTTTCCTTTTTTACAAAAGGCTATTTATTTTCCTGTAACAAACACTGTTTATCAGCCCAGTTCAGGCAACACATTAATATCGTAAAACAAAACGAGGTGATTACAACCTACGCTAATTATAGTATAATCAGTAGGTATAATTACCATTCATCATCCTACACAACAGTAATTATACTTTATGCCGGCGAAAAGGCAGGGCCATGATGCCAAAACGTAGTATATTCTAAATCGTCGTTTTGAATCTGGTTAGGTATTTAACTAAACATAAGCATTTTTTTAGTATATTTTTATTGAAAACCACGAGTAGAAAATAAAATCTAGCAAATGTATATGATATCGCAAGGAAATACAGTGATTTACATTGTGTTGATTAATTAAGTACCTAGTTTGGATTTTTAAATGCATTTTTTGATGAAATGTACAGCAAAATTGTTTTCATTTAGATAAATACGTAACGAAACAGACTATAAAAGAAACTTTTATAGTATCGATGGCAAACAAGCATTCGGATCGCTTTATTCAAAACATCTAAATATAAGTCTCTAAATATTTATAGAAAATCATTTGTAGTGTGTTTACTTACTTAATTATGTTTATCTGAAAGAGGCCTGTGTAATGGAATTATCTTGAAAAGTCGGCAGATATTATCGGATCGGCCAGGGTGCTCACAAATATCTGAGCAGACCTTTATTGTCATAGCCTTAGAGTGCATAATTTTCAGATGATTTTGAGCACTATGATTGCTGTGATATAAATATCTGACGGTGACTGTTCCAATTTTTATAACCGTTTACTGTTTATTGTTTTTAAAATGTTTATTGTTGTTAATATATTTTCCTGGTAAAGAAACTTAATGCTTAGTCAAAATATACTACAAATAAAAATATAAAAATACTTGTAAAATCTAAGGTGACATTAACAATATCTTATAATGTAAAGTTAATTTTATTAGGTATCAACACCCACTGATAGGCAGATCTCATTTTAATAAATAGCAAACATGCAATATCTTGAGATACGTGGTTTAACCGAAGCGCGACAAGCTATAAATTATAAAATTAAAATGGCCGCGACACATGCACAATACGAATAGAATTATTGCCAATGCGTTCTGTATTCTAAATATGCTGAACGCAGACTGATAATTATAGGGGAAACACTAGTATGCTTAGCCAAGTTTCCAATCGCTAACGCTTAGTATAGCGTATCGTAGGTTTCCTTCTCTGACACTCTTTCATATTAGTGCGACAAAGACACTATTAACCGTTAGCGATTGGCAACTTGTCTAAGCACCCTGGCCTACTACTGCGAAAATCGAAATTCGGAAATTTCGAGGATTTTTCTCTGTCACTCAAACGAAGGCGTCATTAGAGGAAGCAGGGCCGCAGTGGGTTTATGATGGTCCTGTGAGTAATCGTTTGTCGTTGTTGCCGTCAGGTTCTAACAAGTATGTGATTGTGAAAGTGACGAGTAACACGATAACCGGCAAACTCGTGGCCATAATAAGCAACCAGGGACTTAAAAAGTTGCTGTGAAGATAAACAGAACCAATTATAGACAGGGAAGTATGGCTCTTGAGCGATGGAAAAACAACGCACTACATAGAAAAAAAATCTAAAGTTTTAGGTGATGTTATTGACATTCAAAAAGATGTCAAAGTAAGAGTCGGTTATTTTAAATTAATAAATGATGCGGAGATCTTGTCCTCTACAAAACTATTTGAGTGATTAGTGCTATAATATTTATATTTATTTTCTTCCGTCTGTTGCAGGAAACTTTAAATTACTTAAAACCAATTTAATGTTTTAGCTTCTTTAATCAAAAGGCTAAAGGATAGTGAGGAGATATACTAGTATTAAATTAATGTCATATGATAATAATAAATATTTATTTCTCTCAATCACATTCATGAGTCTATTTTCAGTGCACAGCTGGACATAGGTAGCGTAGCGTAGCGTACAGTCAAGGGTATTAATATATATACACTTCTCCATACTGATCCCTTACAAATGTGTCTATATATTAATGTACTCGACTGTACCTAGTTATACAGACACACGCTGGGCAAGTAGGTTGGCGATCATGATAATTGTGTTTTCATTAATTATTTATTCAAAAGTCAAAAATAGCATTCGGAAATTCCCTAATCGCACGTGTACAGTCTGCCTCATTTAGAACCCAAAATACTTGATTTTATATTTAAATTAGTCTGCAGCTTATACAAGTATATTACAGCGAGGTGACGTCTAAAGACGTCGTAAATCCTGGGTTAAATGTACCACAAGCCATAGCACTATTTTCCGTGCCTTTTGTCCACTTTGCCAGAGCATGAATGCATGCTGCATTTTATTTAATAAAAATGAAATATTTTATACTTCCGAGTGAGTTAAGACTGATAGTTTGGAGCTAGTAAGAATACCATGCAGTAGTATTGATGCGGTAGTTTTTTTAGATTATAATAATTATGTATTAATTAATTTATGTGACACCACTTACCATCGGATGGGCTGTAGCCTGACGTCAGTAGCAGTGATAATGTTCAATTGTTGCACTTGTCATCATGGTGGGATCACACATGTTGGGTGCGACAATATGTCGCCTCGAGATATCCGTCCTTCTTTTATTAATATTAGGCTATGTCCTACTTAGGAGATTCAAAGCAACGAGATTTGCAAATGCGATGAAGTCGCGAATGTATGTGATGCGATGACCTTGTCCTACGTGCACGCGAAAATCCCACGGCACTCCACTCGCGTCGCGTCTTGTTCACGCGAAAATATCAAACAAGCTGATCGTGTTCGCTTCGAGTCGCGTCGCGTCGCCCGCATGCCGCGCCGGGGTTGGTCACGTAGGACACTTTATTAGCTGGCCGCTGTTTTTCGCGTCGCGATGTGTCGCGTCGTTTCGCTTTTCGTTCGCAAGGGAATCGCTTGACCTAAGACGCCACGTAAGATTGAAAGTCTATTTCACAGCGACGTATTGTCACACCAATCAAGTGCTAAATAATCCTGAGCAAAAACATTTTTAACATTTATTCGAACTGAATAATTCAGTGTTGTTCATCGGTGCGAACAGTTACCTTTTGTGATGAAAATTGATTCGCGGACGTTCGGACATTATTCGAAAGGCTTTGATTGCGTGTTTTTCATGTGGATGTGAAGTTTTTTTTATTTATTCTACGTGAGGACTCACTTGAAATAATCGAATAAGGTTTTTAAATGCTTGTAGAGATTTAAATTTGATGTGTTATTTCGCGAATTGACAAAATAACTATAATTAACTATTTTCTGCGTATCAATGATCTTTATACTATATTTTTAAGGACTAGAGTCGACAAAAGTGCATTTTAGTGTACAATATGTTTTTCTTCTGGTTGCAGTGCGAAAAAGAAATGAAGTTCGAAACGAGTGGAGATAAATTCAAACACGGCCGAAGGGAGTGCTTTAAATCGACACGAGTTACGAATTTCGTTTTTGCACGTGTATCGTACGACGTTTTTCAATACAATATGGCCCTCCGAAGATTTCGACTTGACGTAAAATAAACCACTTCTCGCATTAGCGTGTAAAAAAGCGCAATCTGTATTGAAAATAGTACATTACAACACAAGTGCGAAAAACATGAAATTCGAAACAAGTGGCGATGTGTTTTTTCGTGTTACATTGCTAAGGATAACGTGAATTTAAGCCCTTAATTTGACATAAAAAAGGGATGCTCGTGTTTTCATACCTCCTTGTCACTCAATAATCTTAATAATTCTGGATGGAAAAAAATACAAAAAGTGGGTCAAAGATTATGTCCACTTGTCCAGTATTTTGGCCGTTGTCGAATTCGGAGTTGGAAAGACCTACACCCAATTTCATCTGTAACAGTACAAAGTTTTCAAAGAAATTTACCTATTACTATTAAAAAGTCATCCAATAACCGTTCAATACGTACTTTCACCAGGTTCCTTGAAGGTTTTGCAAGCCCGTTAAAAATTAAACTTTGTAAGTGTGGGCACCTGCCTTGCTCCAGTTCTCGTTGTCTGGCAGACGTTAATGTAGGGCTGAAATAGAGTAGCAAGCGGAAAGCGGATGGGTTGCAATGGCGGTTAAAATAGCGATTCTGTAGCCGAACCATGAGTTCTAAAGTAAAAAATACGTTTTTACACGATACGTAATGCATTATATCGTGCTCGCACTGACGTAGTGGAGCGAGCGATAGCCCGCTTTACGTATCGAGTGAAACCTAACGTTACCGATACTTGCAAAGTCATGATACGGCTACAGGTTCTCGTAATAATGTAGCAGGATGTTAATGTGGGGCTGAGACAGAGTAGCTAGCGGAAAGCCAAAAAGTGGACGCATCGTAATCGCGGTTAGAGTTACAAATCTATAGTTAGTCGTACTACGTCACTATCGCACATGTTTACTTGTCAGAACGTGAAGACAACGCTTACAGAAAGCTGTTTATGTGTGGGGTATCTTACGAGTATAATAGGTTTTCAAAAGTACAAGGACCTTAAAATAAAGTTTTTTTAAGTCAATATTTTCGGAGATAATCGCTCCACAATTTTATGAAATTATGTCTGTTGATCCGTGGATCCAAAAATAATAATAAAAAACATGATTTAATTATAATCATTAGGCTAAAAGAATACTTGATAAAATTTTTGATCCACTATGGAACCATATACACTGAGCATGACCTGACATGCTATTGGCCGTTTTTTCTTTCTTTCTTTTTTGTACATAACCAATTATCGCAGAGGCTGACAATAATTCCTACATAGGAATAGGAATTATTGTCAGCCTCTGCGATAATCGAGGTGAATATTCAGCGTTTTTACGCGTATTTTTTTCGTCATTGTCGTCTCAGCAAATATTATTTCAAGAGGTGACTCGAAGAGTATTCTTTATGGAGTAACCGTAATTCAGTACCACGTCTAGCGTCATCAATGTTGTTATGACTCGTCGTTCCGTCACGGTACTTACTAATCGCGAGATAACGACAAATACAAGCGGTTGAAACGCTCAGCGGAGAATCGCCCGCTGACGCTTATTTTATGTAGCAGTACCCTCCCTTGACAGCGAAAGATTATTGCTCAAGTCACATTTCGGGCCTCAACGATTATGCCCCAACTTCGGACGACCCAACTTTATCTCTTTTCTGCCGTAACTGGTAACGTTACCAGTTATTTTGGCGGTAACGTTAACAGTTATTTTGGCGGTAACGTTAACAGTTATTTGACGCTGTGGTGCTGTTCATGTTTTGTGGTTGTTACTGAGCTTTGTTTTAACGCTTTGGAGTTAAAATTAAGGTTTATTTCTTGTTGGAGTCCGCGGGGTTTACTGCAAAGCACACTAGTCATGTTGCTTCTCTATAACATATATAATATATATATAAGGGTGACAGGGAGGGTGCATGACGTGTTTCGCGGTAAGGCCGCTTTTGTAACACTTTTGTTTGCATATCAAGGGAGAATTATGAAAAATGAGTAAAAGTAGCAGCTTGTTTGTACTTTTTTTACGTGACGAAAAAAGACAACTGAGCTCTCAGCCCACCTGATGAAAAGCA
Source organism: Thaumatotibia leucotreta (assembly GCA_025490895.1). NCBI lineage: Eukaryota > Metazoa > Arthropoda > Insecta > Lepidoptera > Tortricidae > Thaumatotibia > Thaumatotibia leucotreta. The sequence goes on along the minus strand of JALPQI010002942.1, from coordinate 32,817 downwards.
GCAACTGAGGCCCATGTACATACATAGCGATCAAAAAATCGCCTATGCGCTGCCTACCCTGAGGACTTAGATGGATTGCCTCTATCTATGCCAGTAATTACACCGGCTATCTTACACCCAAACCGAAACACAGCAGTGCAAACACTGCTATTTAGCGGCAGGTTAACGGGTAAGATGGTGGTAGCTATCCGGGCGGACCCTGCACGAGGTCCTACCACCAGCAAACTAATGAAAATATCTATTTAGGTAACTTTTATGTTTTTTTTCGGTTACCGCGATTATTATTTATTTAAATAAAATTATTGTAACGGGTTATAATATATTGTGTATTTTAATTAATTGAATTATACATCCAACCTTTCGGACACTAATTACAGTTATCGTGGCCATCGAATCCGTTAGTAAAATAATGCCTGCGTACATTTAAAATGCCTGGGTGCTTAGCCAAGTTGCCAATCGCTAGCGCTTAAACGTCAATCGTAAGCGAAAGGCAGCTAACTGTCTTTGTCGCACTAATATGCAAGAGTGACAGAGAGGGAAAATTACGATACGCTACCAAGCGCTAGCGATTGGCAACTTGGCTAAGCATCCTGATATGTAAAGTAATATTAGTTACATACACAAGATTAAAGATTACCTATATTTACGATCAACTTTTTGGCTTCACGTTCAAGATGTGTAAGGCGATTCACTTTGTTAGACTGTACGACGCTGAGTACATTTTGTGAAGTTTAGCATGATAACAATCAAGTTATTGTCAACTATGTTGTTTCCGAAACACTGAATGATTTGTCAATTTTGTCATACAAACATTCAATCAACTCAACCGTTTCCAAATTATATTGGTTCAAGTAGACAAGTTCATATTATAGACTGCCAGAGCGCTTGAGGTCACGCGGTAACGTACGGTCGTGGGTTTAATCCCTGGCTCGTACCAATGAGTTTTTCAAAAATGTATTTACTAAGTATCATTGATATTCGTGTTTTACGATGAAGGAAATAATCGTCCCGAAGAAATTCAAGGGTGTATGAGAAGTTCCCACGTTTGAAGTCGATTTGCGTATAATGATCAAAATACAATATAATATAAAAAATATACAAATTCTACAAAACATATGCCAATTACTAGTTTTATTTTCGTCCAAATAATATATTATCATCACAATAACTTCAGCTGGAAGACAGCGTACCTTCGTCGGTTGGTCTTATCGTGATGCAAGTGATTTCTCTGCGTCATTCGATATGTCGTGATTAAGATTAAAAGCTTTCTCTTCTACCGTCTTCTGTATACATAATTATAATATTATAATTGTAATGTATATACCATGGATTTTATATAAAACTCACTTTATGTGGTAGGTATATTAAAAACATCGGGACGTTGGAACGTTTTATATGAAGTCTGTGTTTTAAACTAGTCTCTGATCTAACTTTGTCCCGTTAACGAGTCGAGTGAATGTGACATGAGTTTATTCTATAGTCGCGTTCATATTTATTGAAGCGGCCACGGTTCTCAAAAATATCTGATCATGCACACTAACTTCATCACAATAGATACAAAGCTTAGACAAGTTGCCAATCGCTAACGCTTAATCTTCAATCGTAAGCGAAAGGGAGCTAACTGTCTTTGTCGCACTAAGTAATCAAGTAATTTATTTCTTTTATGTAGTACATAGGATCTTACAAAATAAAAGTATCATACACGAGCCCCGTAAGGGCATGGAAAAATATTGGCAAATCTTAAAAGTAACTTATACTAATTCAATTTTTGTTTTTTCACTGGGTAATCACTGTAACAGTTGGTCATTTAGGTATTCATTCACAGAATAGTATGTTTTAGTTACTAATAGCTTCTTTAATTTATTAACAAAAATATGAAATTTCTCTTCTTTTTTAATTTTTTCAGGTAATTTATTATACAATTTTATTGACTTTTTTAAAGGACCATGAGTGTAGTTTTAATCGAGAGGGAGGTGCTACTAATCGTGAATTGTGTCTAGAAGGGTGGAAAGAGGGTATGTCTCCTCGTTTCGTGTAAGATTCTATATATTTATGGACAAATTTACATGTTTCAAGTATGTAGATGCAGGGTAGAGTTAGTATTTCGTGTTGTAGGAAATAAGGCTTGCAACTATCGGGCTCTTCAATATTTACTATGATGCTTATTAGCTTTTTCTGCTTAATAAAAAGGGAGAGAGCATCGGTACTATTTTCCCATAATATTATTCCATAGCATAGCCAGGAGTACCCATATGCATAATATGTTTGAATATGTAAGAGTGACAATGAGGGAAAACTACAATACGCTACTAAGCGCTAGCGATTGGTATCTTGGCTAAGCATCCTGCTCAGATATTTGTGAACACCCTGGCCGCTTCGATATCCGATTGCTCAACTGAAATAATGTAGTAGTTAACTAAAAAAAAAAATTGAGACATCTTATACGTGACGCTGACAAGCAAAACTCACTATAAAAACTTTCACTACTCTTAGCAACTCTTATGTCAGTATTGACTCAGAACTGAGATACGATCTCTAATTCAAGTTGGTATTTGTTACTTAGTGAGTTTTGGTTGTCAACCGACGATATAATTCGACCAGAAATTAGTCCCACGGTTAGCTTAATTGAGTCTTGTGATGTGGGTACGAAGTGACGATATATATAATAGATACATATAAATACTTTAATACTTTGAGCGCGGGGAACTCCCGAGGGGAGTTCTCTGTAGGAGGACAATTTTCGCTACAAAGCAGAAAAATCACGGGATCGGCTACGAGCGTAGCGCGTAGCACTCGTCCGCAATGAAAGTGTTAATACATAGACAGCAACGACCAAGGAACAAATATTTGTGATAAATAAATACAAAAATAATGCCCCCGCCGGTATTCGAACCCAAGACCTCCAGCTTCGTAGGCAGAGTCACTAGGCTATGGAGGCAGACAAAAAGCGACTAACTTTAAGTATACAAATTAAAATGTATGTATAGTACCCAAAATAACATATATGTACATAACAATGACACTTTACCGACACAAACCCTTTTCATGACGCAGAAGAACCATCAAGCATCCGTTTTTCCAATTTAAGTATGTACATCTTATAAAAACGATCCAACTATTAATTTAAAAAGAATATTCAAAGAACCTTCCTCAAACCACTTGGACGGTATTATGCACAACAAGACAGCTGGATAATGCGTCGAAATTTGCCCGCTTCACGTCATTCAGGCTAAATAAAATCTCGCGCATAACGCCCTCCGTCTGCGCCGGAAAAGAGACGTGGAATGAAATACTTAGTATGCGAATACTAGGTATTATTGTCTCAGGCCTGCTACTGCGAACATACAAGTTCATACATTTCGGGAATTTGTCTTTGTCACTACAACGACACTACACCTATAAGCATCGAGATTGCCTCCACTATCCGGAGAGGAGAGCAAAACAACGCCTACATCGCGTTTGACTGGAAACCGCCCAACGGCAGCCGACCTCCTGGACGGCCAGTGCACTCCTGGCAGCGATCCGTCTCAAACGAGCTCCGTACGGTTGGCCGAAGCTGGAGGGAGGCTAAAGGTGTTGCTGAGGACAGAGAGGCGTGGCGCGATCTTGTGAAGGCCCTTTGCACCTCTGGGGTGCCTTAGGACGACAACACTACAACGAAGGCGTCATTTGTGACAAAGAAAGAACTTCGGTGTTCGCGGTAGGAGGCCTGAGGCCTATTTCTCGAAAGCTTGTAACTTGTAATACAAGCGGAAGTCCTTATCTAATTAATACTGTTAATTGTTACTGTGTTAATTTTGTTCCCACTTGACGAAGCCTGCGCTGTGGATTTGAGACTGGTTATTGATTCTATGTGAGATTGATAAATAAATTAATTCATATTAACCCTTGACTACCTACGTCCTATTTGTATCACACAACCACCTACGTGCGGTCATGGAGACCGCTTCTTCTTATGGGACCTGATTTATTTAGTTTGGCGTGACTGAAGGGGGTTTAAATATATTAATTACACTTTAAATAGTTTCAGGCATTTATTAACCAACAAGAATATAAAAATAATCAACATTTTGTATTTCAAACTTAACATATTTATTAACTTGTTGTATTTTCGATTACAAAACTAAGTATCCTTCAGGATATGAGATTACAAAATTAAAGAAAAATAATATAAATCTTTTCATTATAAAAAAATAAAATTGAGGAATCAAAAATGGTATTAAACTATCAAATTTGGTTACAAATAAGATATTTTTGTAAAATTACATGCTTTTAAAATAACCGTTCTTGTCTGCCGTCGACACACAATTTGTTCGAACATTCTAGTCCCGCGGAAGACGCTGATTATTTGCCCGTCGCTCTAAATAGGTCTCACTAATTTTTCGGCCAGTTTTTTCATAAATATGAACCTTTTTTCAAAACTTTATCAAACTATAGTAACAATTATTATGAAATTTAAATAACACAACCACCTACGTGCGGTCCCTGAGACACTTACAAAATGTATCGTAACCACCTACATGCGGTCTCACAGACCGCCGATGCTAGTTTATTACTCACCAAATACAAATGATTGCGCGTCTGAACGAATCGACAGCATGGCCGGCAACGCGGAGAGGCCGGGCAAAGGTACAAGGTCACAGAGGCGTGAGCGATGTACTAGCGTTCATTTATTGTCAATTTTGTATAATCCAGTGTCTGTGAGACCGCACGTAGGTGGTTAAAGGTCAATAAATTAATCGTTTTCTGAAAATTATATTAAGATACCTGTAACTATGAAAGTCTGAGTAAATAGTCACCTTAAAGAATATTAATACTGTCAAAATGTGACCTCCACTTGTATTAAAAGTTACAAGCTTTTAAGAAACGGGCCCCAGGGATTTAATTTGTAACTTTTGACACTAACTTTGATAAAATACAATTAAATTAATAAAGACATGAAATACTATACATACGATAAAACAAAAAAAGCTGTTAAATTAAGTTAAATATCGGACGCATAATATAGTTACATTTTCAGTAGTTACTGCCCACTTTTCTTACACTCCCCTGAAATACAGGTATATTCACTAAAGGCTGGCACGAACGGAATGAATGAAATGAATGACATTTATCATTGTGTGCATGCGGTTGTCCTATACCATCCTGTATCAACTGTCATTTTGACATCCACACATAGATATTTTCCGTCACCTACTCAATCCCTTTATGCCACTTTTCGTGAATTTACCTATACTACAAAAAAATACATATAAGTATTGTTTCCACAAAATACTCAAGTATTTTTTCCACAAAATACTCAAGTATTTTTTTCAGAAAATACTCAAGTATTTTTCCAAAAAATACCTGTTCCATCATCTAGCAAGTTCACCGGAAGTGCACTCAGGGTGCATCCTCACCAAAGTGCATTCGGCAAGTCGAGTGCATTAGCCGAGGGCTGTGCCTGCATATTCAAACACTGCAGAATAGCCTTTGCGACTTGGTCGAGAAGACTTTTTGTCTGAAACCGGGTTTTTCGGCTAAGGCAAGCCATTACTGCTTTGAAGTATTTTGGTCACATTTGTCACGGGTACCTATAAAAAAAAGGGGTCAAGTGCGAGTCGGATGCATGCACGAAGGGTTTCGTACCATTTATGAATATATTCTTAGCATCACTACTACGCATATCACAATATCATAATATGATTTGCCGTTATTAATAATTGTAGTGCGATAAGTGACATAAATACTTGTTTTCTGTGCCCCATAACATTCTTTTATTTTCAGTAGGCATCGTATGTTAATTTAAAACGTTGAACAGATTGCTGTCTCCATACTCATCTTCATTAATCTATTTTGTCCTAAAATTATTATTGACAAAGCAAACATAACATATTTTTATAAATTACCTACAATATTTCAATTTTATATCTCAAATTGAAGTGTCACTGATCATTCGTTTACTGAAGATTGACACACTACAGCAATTGCCAATCAGCTTGCCCATTGTGGCGATTGTGTAGGCAATACCTCCAAGTAATGCGTACATAATAATATGCACAGGTAATAGGAGAAATCGCACCAAGGTACGAGACATAGGAGATACCGTTACTAAACTCAAATGGAACTGGGCAGGACATGTTGCCAAGCATAGTGATGGCAGGCGGACTAAAGTTCTCACGGATTGGTATTTCGGATGAAATTGCCCCTGCGCGTCCGTTGGCTCGTTGGGTCGACATTCGCAAGATTGCGGGACACTTCTGGGTTAGATTGGCTCAGGGCCGAGATGAGTGACGTACTAGAAGAGAGGCCTATGCTCAGCAGTAGGCGATACATGGCTGAAATGATTATGATAATGAATAGGAGAGGCCTATGAACTGTGATGCTGATGATAGAGCTGTAAACATTTTCTACCTATGTCTGTTCCACTCAATACGAATATCAATACGATTTACATGTACATTGTACACTTTCAAGACAATTTCCCAACTCGTCCCACAAAATCCCAGACACAGAAACAACTTCACGCACGTTTCAATTACATATAACTTTCTCACACAACTGAACAAAAAAACAGCTTAAGCGACATGTACTTCCCAAGCATATAAGTCCTTTAGTAAACGTTGTATCACAAAATTGTACAGGTGCTTTAGTATAAGCCCCAAGGGCTTACCCTTTGCCAGATGAATATAGCTCTTGTAACATAGAGATAAGGATGTAGGTAAGCATGAATTTCGTTGGATAAGTTTTTGGTAAAGGATATTGTCAAAAAACTAAAAAGGATCGGAAGAACAGGCTTCTTAACGTGAGGAAATGAAATTGAATGTAGTACCGATCAGTGTGTATGAAGATCCGTATATGTGGATTGTAGGAAACGAGTGTGAAATTTCAATGATAAAAATAAATGAAATAAAAAAGCCTGTATCCACCTGTAGGCTCTCATAGAGTGGGGGATAAAATAGCGAATGCTCGTTTGGTCTGCATGCACTTTTATGAATAGAACATTATTATTTGCGCAGTCCGTCCGTAGTGATTAGTAAATTGCTTAATTTTTAATCAAGAAAACAGCAGTTTACAACAGAAAACGTATACTTTTAGGTTAGAAAGTTGTTTACTAGATACTTAAGACAACTAAGGATGAATGGACCGTAAGTATGTAGTCAGGAATGATTTAATACTTAAGTTTATTAATATTATTATGTCCATCACGGCACTAGAACTACTTTAAAAAAATCCTTTTCTCATCTAACGAAATTACATTTTGTCGCAGAAGATAATTATTTCTTAATTGCGACGCGTTTTACGGACTTGCTTCGGGCGCTTGTAAGGTTTTTACCATTGCATTGTAAAATTTCTCATTTTAAGGACAAATTTAACTCGTTTACTACAGTGTGGAAATTTAAATGTGTAGCTTATGTCATGCGTTGTCGTTAACAGCTGAGAAAAGAAACTTTGCATCGGAAAACATTATGAGAATGTAAGGATATCATTAGTAGCGAGTGAATTTAAATATGGCTTGATTCGTACTACATTTTGGCAAAAAAAAAGAGAAAAACATATAAAAGTGTTTATAATTGTGTTTATAATTTAAAAGATACTACATAGCTTTTTTTTTCTTCCTGTTTTTCCGTAGATAATATATCTAATTATTCGCCTGTAGTTAACATATTATCAGTCCATCTCTAGACAAAAGCCTTTCGTATTACCTAGCCTAGGAAGTAAATGCCCATAATCACCGCGCTGGCCAAGCAGATTGGCGATCGCAGTACACTCAAAACTCATTATCAATGTTAAATAAATCAATGCTCACACTTCAATCCCTTAGTCTTACGACCCTCGTGGGAAGTAATATATATTACTCTTATTGCCGTCACCGACTGCCGATAGTCTAGAAAATAAATATAGTCGTCACCGCAATATTTCTAGACTATAAGTCAATTTAATTAGATTTGATAACATAAGATAAGATGTCTTCATTGTCAGAACTGTGTACATTTAGATTTTGTTGGTGAAATAAGTCCAAACAGTTGGCCCATTTTGAACATAAAATAATAAACTTAAAACTATTAAAACTTATTAAAATAATATATTGCAATAATTTTATCCATTTGTGCACTTAAAATATTCGTTTAAATTGTAGAAACTTTTTGTTAGTAACCATTTCTTAAGCTTATTTTTAAATGCAGTGCCGTTTTGTGACTTACCTAAGAATGATTGAAAAAACTTAATTCCAGAGACATAAGAGCTCTTGGTGAGTATAAAACTAAAAGATCTAGCTGTAGGTACATACATCATATGTACCCATTATATTTATTTCTTTGTACGTACCCATTAGTACAAAGTCCTCAGTACAATCAATAATACTAAGTTACCTCATTCCCTCATTTCCTACCTCACAACCTCATAAACTAAGCGAGACGCTAACTCACTACGATCGCTCCCTAGGCGAAGGTTACTCATGGCAATTATGAGCTACAATAGCCGTTCGTTGGAGTCTCATTTGTTTGCTTAAATAACATTGTCTTTGGTTATTTACAATTATAACTATATAAGGCTTCAAATTCGTTGGTTAGACAAAGTAATACCTAGCTACTTTGGAAAAAATAACACTTTTCACGGGTGTCAGTTTAGGACATAATACACATTTAGATAACTTTTACTTAAAATTAGTACAACTATATTATCCATACACAATAATTCGGCCGCAATGTAGAGCTACAAACTCAAGTTAAGAGCTCGTTGACAGCTAATTTCAAATTTCAAAAATAACAAAATTTAATGTTCTCCGAAAATCTATAAAAAACTGAGGGGTCGTAATTAAGAATAAATTAAAAAAAACTCGTAATCCATTACAGTCAGTTATGGCTTGATCTTGTGGGGTAACTCTGTAGAGTCTGATAGAATTTTTAAAATTAAAAAAAATGTATTAGGGCGATGAGCAATGCTTGGATGGATGATAGCTGTGTTCCTCTATTTAAAAAACTTAATATTTTGCCGCTACCATGTTTGTACATAAGGGACATATGTGTTTTTGCCAAAGAACATCCCGAACACTTCAAATTACGGAGTGAAGTTATAGAGAGACGGACAAGACCACATCTTATGTCCCTTCTGTACAAACCATCACCCAGTCACAAGGACATATACAAAAGAAATGTTTTCAATGCTAGTAAAACTACTTTTAATAATTTACCAAACAATTTGCGGGCATTATCGGGGAATATCTTTAAACATAAATTGACGAATTGGCTGATGGATAATTGTTTTTACAGTGCAAGGGAATATTTAAATTATAAAAATGTACTGACATGTTAATTACTGATTTTTATTATTATTATTTTATTGCTTTTATGACATCTATCAAAACTTTTTCTAGAACAATTAATCAACTATTTGTACACATGCATGCATGTTGAATACAAGGGCGTTTTATTTTATAAAATCTTTTATAACTGTATCCTGACAAATAAAAATTCTGATTTCTGATTTACACTGATGAATTCCATGCCTGGTTTAATTGATCTCCCGTATAAGATTTACACGCGGTATAAAGATACTTTGTTTATATTATTAACTATCATACAAGTTTTGTTCATATCTTAAACTTATTTGTGCAAGACGTATTTAACTAAGCACTAAAAAACTTATGTAATAAAGTAAAACAACTTTGCTTAGTTCCAACGGACACAATCGTTTATTTTATGGCCCTCGAGGGACCTTCGGCCTGTGACGGACTTAAGTGGAGTCACATTTAAAACGCGGTATTTCGAAAAAAAGCTTCGAGATCCGTTTAAAAACCTTTATTTTACTTTAAAAGAGTTTGCTTTAGGTATCAAGTAATCACAGAATAATTTCACACACTTTTTATGCAAAGTATTTTTTGTCTTAGTTTAGAATATAATCTAATCGGAGTAAAGTCTGGCGAAGTAAGTTATCTAAATATTCGCTACAAGAAATCTCTTATTGACAAAATCGAGTCTAAATTCGATTTAGTAATAAACATCCAGTAATATATATAAAGATATTAGAAAATATTTTTTGATTAACGTTTATGAATGACACAGTGGATGAAATTTATTTGCAAATAGTAGCAATGAATATTTCGTAATCTGTCAATGCTAGAGGCGGAAAATCGCCGAGAAAATATCGTGATTTTTTAAAGCATTTTCTAAGCTGTTCGACGTCTGTCCATAGTTGAGTACAAACTCTACTGTACGTTCTTTAGTGTATGAAAGAACTTAATTCTAGAAGCTATTTCCAGAATATTCTCGAAGTTGCGTGTGTAATGTCCCGGAGCGGCGGCAGGTGGCGTTGTCTGTAATATTGTGTAACTTCTAGTTCTGGATAGTTCTACGGAACTAATGGTCGGAAACGCTTGAAAATAAATTGTTTAATATAATTCACTGCCCTACGATGCTGGAGATTCCGGGTTCGAATCCTGGCGAAGGTATTCTTTGTGTATCTGTTTATCACAAGTAATGTTCCTTGGTCATGGTTGTCTATATATTTAAGAATCTATTATACATATTGTCAAGACACACACATCACAAGCCTTATTGAGCTTACCGTGGGACTAGGTCGATTTGTGTAAGATGTCCCAAGATAATTATTTATTTATAGTTTATTCGGGTCAAAAAGGTCCTAAGCTATAACTAATGCAACACAGAAACTGAATTTTTCATCAAAGAACCAATAATTATATCATGTTCTTGCCAGACGAGAAACATTTATTGCAAAAATTATTTTATAAATTAGTTACTAACGAAGTTTAAATTTTTAAGGGGTTGATTCAAATAGATACGTTTTATTATTTTCTTTGTATGTGTACAACAACTATTTTCTGTGTTACATGTCAATAATGCTCGTTGCATAGCCCGAAAAAACTAAAGATTCAAAACATGATAATAATATATTATGACTCTCTCGAAAATCTCAATAAAGGTCTGTTTATCTTGCTTTGACGTAAGTGGTACGTAAGTGACCCACGGGCCAACAAAGTAAGTAACGAACCGTGACGGTGAGTCTCGTAATGGGTCGGATGCACTTTGATGTCGGATGACAGTTATACGGATAAATGTGAGAATTGGATAACGTGGTTAGGTTGAAGCAAGCAAAAAGTCTACATCGCCTACATCGCCTTTGACTGGAAACCGCCCAACGGCAGCCGACCTCCGACCGACCTTCCTGGCAGCGATCCATCTTAAACGAGCTCCGTACGGTTGGCCTAAGCTGGAGGGAGGCTAAAAGTGTTGCTGAGGACAGAGAGGCGTGGCGCGATTTTGTGAAGGCCCTTTGCACCTCTGAGGTGCCTTAGGACGTTAACAAGCAAAAAGTATGCAATGTGCCCACAAAGGGGGATCCTCTTCTTCTTCAAGTGCCCTGCCCAGTCAGGTCGTCGGCAGTCAACATGGCATTCAATTTTCCTCTGGTCTTTTCCGCTCGTATGAGGGTGGCTGCATCCTTCACCTCTGTCCATTGTTTAATGTTATCCATCCATTGAGTCCTAAGTCTGCCTCTGCCTCTCTTTCCCTGTATCTTATATTTATAGTTTTTATCATTCTGCGTAGGACTTCTTCGTTTGTTATGTGTTTTGTCCATGAGATTCTCAGCATTCTACGGTATAACCACATCTCAATGAAACACAATTAATAGTCACTAAACCAAGACATCGACTACAAACATCGAATATTATTATAGTATCTGAAAAAAAATTCATGCAAATTGTTTAAAAATTGATGAAACAAGAGCTGACTTTGCTAATTACTAATAAAAATGGTTGTTTTGTTGTATTTAATATATCGTCACTGCGATCGCCAATCCGCTTATGTGACTATTTTGGGCATTTACCTCTTAATGTGTGTATACGCGTAGATAATAGGAGAGGCCTACGTCCAGCAGTGGACTAACATAGGCTGATGCTGTATGATGTAAAGTGTAAGTAATAATTATGTATTCGGCTTTAATCGAAATTAAAATGATGAAACGAAAGAAGTATGAACTAAATACACATAAATACTATAATGAAAATGTTTTAATCTTTCGCTAAATATAAATGTATTTAGTAGCAAAATCTAATTTACACAGTAGCTTTACAATTCGATTTTCCTTTAGAATATATTTTGTTTCGTAAATCATATTCACCGCCCATTAGAATAATGTAAATAATTGCAAATAATAAACGTTCACTTCTCGCCCTTCACGTGCGTTCTTACATTTTTCGTAGAGTTGTGTTGTAGTAGAAATGTAAAAAGTAAATACTTTCATTATTCAATATGTCGAGGGTTGGGTGGTCAAACCCGTAAAGTCGAGATATGTTTGCATTGAAATAGCTACCAATCAATTTCATATAGTTCGCATATTAAAAACCGTTTAGCTCGACTTATCGGGTTTTAACACCTTCCTAACCATCGATATACAGAGTGACATATGGGTGGTGGAGCAAGGGTGAACAGGGCACAGTCAAGAATAAAAATATGTTTACACTTTTTTACTTATGTCTGGAGCATAAGGTCTAAAATTGAATATATATTTATGCCCCTGACTGTACTAGGGACAATCACGCGAAATGAAATATAATCATAAATTACATTAGAGTAGACAATTATTCATAAATCATAACTACACAGAAGTGGACTTAAAAACTACGTAATTATTTAAAGATTCTAATATTTGACATTTTGTTTCAGGTAAGACATAACTAAGAATCACCTTCACTCTTAAATTTAAGGTATGCCTAAAGTACAGGTATGGTAAAGTAAGTTTTTATTAGGGTTCCGTAGCCAAAATGGCAAAAACGGAACCCCTTATAGATTCGTCATGTCCGTCTGTCAGTCCGTCACAGCCGATTTAGGTAGGTACACGGAAACAATAAATGCTACAGTAATGAAATTTGGTACGGATATGTGCTGTATAAACCGCTACATAATTATGATACTATATTGTAAAAAAAATGGGGTAGGGGCTCCATATAATTATGTCACTGATGGATAGTTTTTTTTTACTTATACAAAGTTTTTTGGAACACATTTTTATTTAAGCGAACCGTTTTCGGGATATCTGCTCTCAACGTGCGCCTTCCCCTCTCTGTTTCTTAAACTACGCAGTATGAAATAAGAACAAAATATGTTTTGCGTCTTCATAAACTCTTTCAACGATCTCTTATAGTTTTTGAAATAACTAGGTTGATTACACTGTATTTCTGTAAATTGATAATGGTACGGAAATTAAGTTAAACTACGTGTTTTTTTTCAATCGACCCTTAAATGTCTGTGACATTCCCTTGTCTATCGCAAATCGGTTAAGTTACCCTCCCACATTTGAATAACTTATAAATATTAATGTTTCCTTCATTTTCGTCTGGCTCGTTATTCGCTGCCTTTATTTCGTTTATTTTGATGGGCATTTATTTAAATTATGAGCTGTTGATGTGCTAGTGTGTAAATGAGATTGCTTGGTTTGATTGGACTAATTTAACAGTGTATATAGCTATTGTACTAATTTGTTTTTAAATTATTTAGACCGGTCTCGCTATATAAATCGTAGTGGGGTGCAAAATGAACCGTAGTTTTGCACGAAATATTTTAATCAAATATTTATTACTATTATATTCTTGTTTAATTATGTAAGCTGCAAAATTATAGTTTTTATTTCATAATACATTAACAACCATAAATACATAATTTTTTGTACTGATCTATTTTATCCTCTTCTTAAAATCCGTCCTATATAATAGGCTTACATATTCTTCTTGGTATTACACATTCTTGCTTGCAACAAATAGCATCGGTACCAAAAGCTATTCACTATTTTCTCATAGAATCTTGTAAACAACCCCCCCCCCCTTTTTTTTAAATAAAACTAAAATTTTTAATATATTTTTTATTAACAACAAAGTTTATACAGTTAAACTATAACATTGAAAACTTAACGATAAATTGAACGTTAATTATTAATTGAACATTATGCTTAATTATAAATTTGAGAAGTTGATTAATAAATTAAAGCACTTAATTATAATTATAAATTGGCCAGTGATCGTCTAGTCTAGGGTAGGACACCTATGTTGTGAACCGTATAGTAACAGAGATTCTTTAATGTGAAACAAGCTAAACCTTTGGACACAAAACAAATATTTGAACATGTAATAATAAAGAGAACTGATTAATTATTGAAAGGAAAACGTGACATTGCTGTTATTAATTTTGAAGGGAATAATAAATAGATAATTTTAACATAATTTAATGACTGAAATTTAAGTTTATTGGTTAGTTGAACGATAAATAAATACAGATAATAAAATATATGATGTGAAGAATGAAACATTAAAAATAAAATTCCTCAGAGAGGAATATCCCCGACCATCTAAGTGACCTCTGTCAATTGACTGGAACTTCTAACAAATTTATTGCGTTTAACCCTAACACATCTGCTAGCTAAATTAACAATTCCAGCAATTTTGGGTGGGGTAAAGAGGCAACGCTAAACCAACCAGTGTGGGGTCGCCCCCGTCAGTTGGGCTTCCTCACTACTCCTAGCTAGATTTTACAGTGCTTCGGAACCTAACTGCAATGCAAACAAAGGGAAAAGATGAAAAGAAGCACCAAGTATTCATAAGCGTATCATTATATTGCAGTATAACCCCAAACTAAGCCTAGCTACAGCTAATACTCAAATTCTCCAGGGTTAAAGAGTGAAAAGCAAGCACTTATGTTAATAGTAATGATTAATGATACATTCATTCTCTCTGAATGATCAACCAAGATGAGCGTTCCTTCTGCTCTATAAGATCCAATGCACTGCTTCGCCTCGCAATTGGACCTTAAACAGTCTGCCCAAAACTCTTTGGATCAGTCTGTAGCTACTGGACTCAACTTGACAGAATCATTGTTACTTTTATATTATAGTGAACACCTTTAACAGTTGACAGTGCTTCGCTTGACGCCCCTCCACACTAGAGAATTAGAGAACCTAGAAAACCAAAACAAATTAACTAACAACAGCCCAGAATTGAATTATATTATTAGGCTTTGTTAGAGAATAAAGATTTTAACGTTACTTTAGAATTAAAGTTATAAATACCCATTCCCATGTGTATAGTGTGTGCTATGTATTGTGAACCGGGTTAGCTTACCATAATTTCCAGCTAATAAAATGATTCATTAAAACAAATACAACACATAATTTGGACAGAGCTTCGCCCTCCAGATATTCCAACACTGAAAAGGCAGGGTCTTTACCCTTTCGCGGTCAAAACGCAAGAACCCTTTCTATGGAAAATCCCAGCCTTTTATACAGAAATTTCATGACAAAATCTGTCGAAAATACTTTCATAAATTTTGAATATTTGAATTTGATAAATAAAAATATGTGAAACCAGACATGTATAATAAAAAGTCCGTATTAAACTGAATACAACAATTTACAACAAACGTAAATTGTTGATATTATTATCAATTAATTTAATATTTTGTAAAATAAAATAAAATAATAAATAAAATAAATATGTTCATCGGATTTATCGCAATGCAATGTCGTGAAAGGCGAGAATACGGTTTAACAACAAATGACGTTGCCATTTGTCATTAATGTCATATGTAATCAACAAACATTAATATTTCATAACAAAATATTATTGTTTGTTTAGTTTATTTCGGTATTTATTTCAGGATTCTGAAAATACATAATCATAAAATGTATCTATTACTCAAAGTGTCGTCAGAATGCAATTGTTATAAATTATGGATGAATAACAAATCTAACTACAAATGTAAGTGATTTTACTGTTCAAACATGAACATGGAACAGTCACAATTCGCCCCCGATTTAAGTTTTGCAATGAAGCGCCGTACAGTGATTCGTGAAAAACTTCAATCTAAATTCTCAAAATAAATAAATATCGATAAGTCGATATCTTGGAACAGCCACAATCTTTTACTTGTGATTCAATTCAAAGAACTCCTGAGGATTTTTATTTGGATTAGAGGACAATAATTTGTCCCCTCGTTTTTTTTAATTTAACTTTTAGTATGAGTTCTACTCAGAATCGCAAGCTCTTTCGATCCTGATAGGAGAACATTTTTGTCTCAAGGATTTTCCATATCGTTACCATTTTTTCATATATTTTTTATTGCGGTAACGGAATGGACAGTTGAAAATGTATGTTAATTTTAAGACGCTTTTTTTCTCCTATTAGGATCGAAAGAGCTCACGATCCTGAGTATAAATCATATAAAAATACCTTTGTTACAAAAAAAGTTAGAGGGACTTTAAAAAAAATGGCCAATTATCGCGTACGATGTTGCCTCCTGTCCCACATACGTAACCAGTAACAAGTGCGAAAGTGAGGGACTGGTCTCACCGCGAGTGATACGCAATTACGCACTCCCGCGTAAATAAAAGACATACGGCAATTCTCGCCCATCTATCAGCTATCACCGCCGCCGGGCGAGTATAGCCGTGTCCCTTTTTTTCCCCGTAGTATCTTTTATTCGTGTTTATAGACCATAGTTCATAGCTTAGTAGCTCGTGGTGAGACCAGTGCCTAAAACACGTCGATAGCCAGCGGTCCTACCGCGAAAATCGATATTCGTAAATTTACGAATGTCGATTTTCGCGGCCCTCAGAATCGTAACGTCTTAGTGAAGCTAGTGACACTAACCGTGAACAGATGGCGTTGAAACGCAAACGCTTTGACACCCCGATCAAACGGGCATAGTTGGAGCCAGTTCCAAAATAACTTGAAACAGTTGTAGGGTAACCAACAAGTACTTCATCATTCAAGGACAGTAAAAGGTGTTGATCCAATAACTATTAAATATGTTAACTGACCTTTTTTTGTAGGATAGTTATAATTTTATCTCACGATGGATATAATATATGTATTTATCTGAGGAATGTGAAAACTATACTTCATCTTAGTTACATTTACTAAGCCTGCTGCTTTACCATTTATCTGCTGGGAGGGATCAAAATAGCACTTTTCTGTTCAAGGTCTCTCTATTGCCAGCCTTAAAAATTACAATGACATATGAAAATAAACAGTACGTTTATAATTGATAAAAAATTCTTCAGAATCGATTATTAGCATAAATATTAAATATGTGATATATATTTAATTTTTCTCATAGGTGGTGTGAAAAGCAGTATCTGTCAAACTCACACGGTATCAAAATTATTTCATCTTGGGCGTTAACGCTTTAATCCTTCATTACGCTCAGGATTCCACTTTAGAATCCCTCCCTACGGTCGGGATTCAGTTGTGGAATCCGTCGCTCCATTCAGAATTCAATATACGCCCACGTCGGAAATATACCATTTTGATCCCTTGTGACACAATCTATGCACTATTGTTCCTAAAAACTTGTTCCGGTTTCCTGTCAATAGACTTTACCTAGTGTTTGTCAGAGGGCAACAACATGTGATTTTTAAGAAAAAGGGTCAGTAATGCGTGTTCATTATAGGCTCTGTAGGCTAAGGTTCCTACGAGACAGGCCGTATGTTTGTTTACCACAGCACAGTGTATAAAACATGTTTGTCCCATCCTGTTCATGGTGAAAATAACACTAACAACAAACAGTATTTACAGAATCTCTGATACTGCAGGCTATCGTTGCAAGTGTTGCAATTTGGGACATTAGGCTGGGTGTGCATGTACCGGGTGAAACTCCGAGCGTTTTAACCGCTTAGATTTGTCATTGGCATCCTGTGATTATTACCAAAACGGGAGGACAAGTAACAACAACATTCAGACTTCATATATTATTGGTACTGATTTACGTTTTCATGAACATTGAAACAACAGTAATGTTTGACTGTAGATTATGATTATTTCCACGCAGCTATAATGGTTAAAAAGTATTATGGAAATCGGAAGCAACTAGTTTCAAAGTCAAACTATTCTTTATTAAAGTAAGCATTTTCGAAACGTCTGACACTTACTATCAAGAGAGAGAGAAAAAATCTGCTACTGCTTCTAACCCTACACCGTCCCTGATAAGAACCAGTAAGAAACTCAGGTGGACTTATTTTTTCAAAGCAGTATAATAATACATCTTATTAAAATAACATGCATCAAAGAATTTATTACACAAAAAAATTAGACTTTTATAGACATTTTTATAAAAAACCTAACTTAAAAAGAGAGATCAATAAACGATAATAGCAATAAGCTGAATTGGAGACCATTTTGTGGCACTTAGTTTTTTACTTACATTTATGTTTATTTTATGTCTTAATGTATATTTTGTGTCATAAATAAATGTTTTTTCTTCCATTCTTTCTTTCTTTCTATAATAATAATAAACAAAAGTAATTCTTATTGCTCAAATTCACAATATTATTATGCATCTATCTATACTACTAGAGATGTAAAGGCCTCCAGTGATCAGAATAAAGAGAAATTAAGATTGAGAGGTGTAAAAGATCTCTAAACGTCATGATTTTAACAATCATAATAAAATAGAAAATTAACAATTTAGTGACAATCACAAAGCAACTTTTCTTATTACATAAAAGGCAACAGAGATGTATTGTATAGTCTCTAATGTCAATAATACATAATTTTGGAGATGTAAAGTGTCCCCAATGTCAGTTAATAAATAATAATAATAATAATGATTTGGAGGTGTAAAGAATCTCCAAATGTCCAAATGTTTAACGCATGAACGTCTGCAATTCAAAAAGTATGAGGTAAAAGGGACGACAAAGCCATCTTCCACAAATCAACCTAGTCCCACGGTATGCTCAATTAAGGCTTGTGACGTGGTTTCTAAGTGACAAAATATATAAATATATAATAGATGGATACATATAAATACTTAAATACATAGACAACCATTACCAAGGAACAAAATATTTGTGACAAATAAATACACAAATAATGCCCTCGCCAGGATTCAAACCCGGAACCACCTTCGTAGTCATGGTCACTACCAGCAATACTATGGTACTAGCAGCAATTTTGTGTGAAACGAACCGATAGTGTAGCCCAAGCCTTACTTCGGTTTTGCAATAGCCTAAGTTTCAGAATAGGGTCTGATTGTACCCAACTGCGAAAGGGCGTAAGTGCATTACATTTCCAACCGTTTACGTCATTACAGAGCTAGTTCTCGTTTGTCCTGAAGCCGACACCTATTAGGCCACTTGATTGCCTGTCGGTTTGAAGAATTCTATTCGGATACGGGAAATTGTATGTAAATTGGATGCCTGGGCACACTGTGTGGTTTTAGGCCCTTGACTATTACTACTACCAGACAGGTTGTCTCTGATGGTGAGTGAGATAGCTAGCTCTCAAAGTGATTGTGTCAACAACGACCCATGGAACTCCTATTTTACCAAAATGCAACAATTGTAAAATATCATAATGTTTTCTGCGGTTACCGCGAGAATTACTCATAAAATAAAACTATGAAAACAGATGAACTCGTTTATATTAATTAACTTAAAATATCACTTTTAGTGACGTTACAGGTTACCGTATAATGACCTACAGCTAGCTACAGCTACCGCTTACTTAATATATAAGGTCCTAATTTATTAGATGCAGATATTTTTACAGCTGATAGTACTCGGTCTCTGGAGTATATTAAACCGTGAAACATTATAGCTTTTACGATGTTTTTTTGGAGAAAACGGAAAAACAAATTTCCTACGTAAAAACACCCTGTTTATGTGATTATTAAATGAAAACTTATTGAACAGATTCTAGTACCTCTTTTACGTACCACTTAACTGGAACTGGCCACTTCTCGTCGATAATTTAAATACTTTATTGTCAATGTCATGTTATTTTCGTGATAATGCACACATGATGATTTTTTTTAGACGAAATTATAATTAATTTTTTTGTTAGGAAAATGAAATCAAAAAAATTACATGAAAAGATTTCTTAATTTATATTTAAAGTTAATTATTTTAATGTAAAGTATCATGTGTTAAAATATCTGCAACTAATAAATTAGGACCTTATATAGTTCATATGCTTGTTTGCTATAACTTGAAATTATTTAAAAAAAAAGACGTGTGTACATCTTTAATAAACTACTTTTTATTTTTCGAAGGTCGTGATAATTGTCATAATTAAGGCCAGCCTGTAAGCTTTTGCGTAGGTTATAGGAGCAAGGCTTTACTCTAAGGAATGAGAGTGATATTCACATTATTCACCTCTCATTCCTTGGTATAGCTCTGTCCCTATAACTTACGTATTAACTTACAGGTGTATTATCAAACTGCGATTAGAATGGAATTCGAAAAAACTGATGACACAACAGTGTATCTGTCAATCTAGGATATATGCATATTTATATTAATACTTTAAGTGCGAGACTTACAGACAATAGATTAATTAATCACTCGCTACTGTCACTACATCTATAAACAACTATTTTCTTAGTAAATATTGTGTCATTTGTTCTGTCAACAGTACTTTCGAATCCCTTTCTGATTCCGGTTTGATAATACGAGTACTCTAAAGTTAGGTATTTTCGTCAATTCTTAACGTATTAAAATAAAAGTAGCTATTAACTGCTGATTTATTAAAGTTTTTGCAATACATTTTATATTGGTGGCAAACAAACACAGCCCCTTGGTAAGATACTTTAAACATAATGGCTTACTAAGACACGTTGTATAATAAATTTGTACTGTACCTCAAGCAAGTATTCAAAAATACTTGCCACTTACGTGGTTGTTAGTATGCAATACATGTGTTTTCATCATTTGGGATGTTTTTTCATGCTCCACATTATGGACGGCGATTTTTCGTGAAGCTCGAATTTGGAAATTAATTATGTATGTCTAGGCTTGATGTGTATCTATCCTGTTTTACGTGGAAAAAAGGCAAAGGGTTTCCACAAAAGTAACAAATAATACAATGTTGCATTTAATATTAGTGGTGTTTGCCGATGGCAGGAGTTCGCTGGACGCGGGTGGCACAGGACCGGTCATTGTTGCAATCTTTGAGAGAGGCCTATGTTCAGCAGTGGACGTCTTTCGGCTGAATCGAATGATTTCCGATATGTTGATATGTAATTTTTTAAAGCAAAGTTGTTTATTATAACTAACGTGAGATTCAAGCATATTTAAATAATTAGAGAAACGGGTTTTTCGAGACCAAAAGCCAGGCTTCGGTACGGTACGGTAAAGGTATGGTCAACCAATTGATTAGAACCCTAACCCTAACCATGTCAAAATGAAAAGTAGTTTGAAGTGTCTTACAAACTGATTGATAATGTTACTTTGACATAGTTCCCGAGTAGCCTATACTTGCCGCAAAACTATTTGGCGACTGAGGGCATACTGCTATCTCTCTCACTCTAACCTGGAACTAACAGGTGTAAC
This sequence comes from Thaumatotibia leucotreta, assembly GCA_025490895.1. NCBI lineage: Eukaryota > Metazoa > Arthropoda > Insecta > Lepidoptera > Tortricidae > Thaumatotibia > Thaumatotibia leucotreta. The sequence continues at coordinate 11,502 of JALPQI010002942.1, read as the reverse complement.
GTAGATAGCAAGACGCCTTCAGTCGCCACATTGTTTTGCGGCAGGTATAGGATTTTTTGGTTGAATGTACTTAGCTTCTACCAAACTGTTGCCCAAAAAGAAAAACTCCATGTTTGGACAAATCAAGTTTCAAGGCCACCCCCCACAACCCCCCAAAGCTCTAAATAAACGCGACCCAACCCCCAAACTTGCGAACCGATCGGAAACGTGCCTGGACTATCAAACCTCCTTATTTATGACTATAATATCTAACAAGTGGGCCTGTTTAGAGCCTCTACGTGTCGGGGTTGGCTTTTTGTTGGGTTTTTTGGAGATATATTAGTAGTTTTTGGAGATTTTACTGAAACATTAACACCAAAATAGTACAGGCAAACGCACTGTGTACAGAATGTTAGAAAAGTGATAATCAACTGTGTAAGGACTTTTTCAGTATAAAATAAATAAACAAATAAATATCTTGGGACATCTTACACAAATCAACCAAGTCCCACGGTAAGCTCAATTAAGGCTTGTGATGTGGGTACCAGGCGACGATATACATAATAGATAGATACATATAGATACTTAAATACATAGACAGCCATGACCAAGGAACAAATATTTGTGATAAATAAATACACAAATAATGCACTCGCCGGGATTCGAACCCGGAACCTCCAGCTTCGTAGGCAGGGTCACTACCAACTAGGCTACGGAGGCTGACAAAGTATCTATTTTGAAAATCCAAAATGTTTTGCCAAATTTTTCATGATTGTGAAAAAGTAGGCAAATAATTTTGGAAAGTCAATGAATTTGAGCGATCGCCTTAAAAAAATGGCACTATTTTTGGTGTTTTTTTTTAGAGTTTTTGCTAATCTTTAATAATACGATAGGTACCTACTGTAGTTACAGTACGTATATACCTACTGAATAGGTTGTTACACTCATCCGTATAAGAACAGCAACAAAGTCCACTATTTTTGTTACATTTTGTATATATCAAAAACATACAACCCTATTTAGCATACTTAACTCGGTAATTTTTTGAGAATATAATCCTACCTGCGTCGGCATCTAATTGGCACGACCATTTCCATACGATTTTTATACGAAAATAAATAGACCATGACAATTTTACCTAATACATATTTTTTGAGAATGATCTACTGTATGGTCGTTTGTCATATTTTGAACTTATTGCAAACCTATAGTATGTTTCTCTTATCTTGACTGTATTATATTTTTTATGAAAATAATAATAATACACTTACTCCATGTCATGACGGAAGTGAAGCAATCGTTAAGGGCAATTAAATCTAAGCAGTCTACTGATTACTATGACATGTCAGCTGATATTTTAAAAAGGCTTCCGGACAATGTTTTTGAAGTTTTTTGTGCACTTCTAAACCAATGTGCAATTCTAGGTACATATCCGAGTGCATTAAAAATGGTCAAAGTGAGTCCCATTTATAAGGGTAAGGGCTCTAAGGAAGAAATTAAAAATTACCGTCCGATATCTCTAGTTCCATCTTTATCGAAGGTGGTGGAATTTGGGTTATGTGGTAGACTGCTTGATTACTTTGAGGAAAACGGTTTACTGCATGAACACCAGTATGCGTATCGTCGGGGTAGGTCGACCGTGGATGCTGCTCGTGCAGTCCATCATCGTGTTCTGCAATATCTCGATCAGGGTAAACATGTGGCGGCTGTTTTTTGTGACCTCTCACGCGCGTTTGACTGTGTCGATCACAAGCTCCTGGCAATTAAGCTGCAACAATATGGAGTTGACAGATGCCTCTTGAGTTTTTTGAAGTCGTTTCTGGAGAATAGAGTGCAGGTGGTTTCCATTGATGGGGGTGCTACCAGGTCTGGACCAAAGATTTTGCAAGGCTGTTCTGTGCCTCAGGGTTCAGCGCTTGGAAACTTTCTGTTCCTCGTCATGGTAAATGACCTTATCAGCGTCTTTCCAGAAGGTGACTTCGTCATGTTCGCGGATGATGGCTGTGCGATTGTGCATGGGGATACTTTCTCTGATTTGAGGGGAAATACTGAAGTTGCTCTCGAAAAGTTGACTGAGTGGTTTCGTGTAAATGGTTTTATGGTCAACCTAAGTAAAACTTTATTAATGCATTTCTGGTTGAGGGGGCAATACCCGATACCTCTTAACATCACCGTTGATAGCGTGGAACTCCCCCAAGTCCAAGACACGCGGTTCTTGGGTTTCCAGTTTGATGCAGGCTTAAAATGGGACAGGCACATTGATTTGCTTTCGGCCAGGCTAGCGCGAGCATCTTTTGCATTGTCTCGACTTGCCCCTGCCCTTTCGCAGGAAAATATCCGAATGGCTTACTATGCGTATGTTAATTCTATAATAGTGTATGGTATTGACCTATGGGGATTGGCTGCTGAGAGGGACAGAGTCTTTGTGATGCAGAAGAGAGCTGTTCGGCTACTGGCTGGACTGCCACCATTTTCCCCGGCGAGGGAGTCGTTTAGGAAATTTAAGATTCTGACAGTGCCAAGCCTCTATATCCTCGAGGTTGGGAAGTATATGTGGAGGCACAGAGATGATTTCCGCATGAGACGCCCAGACCAGAGGAAGACATGGCGTGTTTTCAATCCTGTGCCTGCTCGTTTAGCGCGCAAGTCAAACTCTCTATGGGTGGTAGGAGTAAAAGTATTTAACAGGTTGAGCCCGGAAATCAGGGAGGCTTCTTCTTATGAGCAGTTCGTCAAAAGGTTGAAGGATTTTCTCGTTTCCAAGGCATTTTACACTATAAAAGAATTTTATGACATTTAGGTTTTATAGCATTAAATAATTTTTATGACATATAGGTATATAATATTAGTTGATTTATTTGGTATAAATATGTATAATTATTTTGCGCTTTATTTTATGTGATTTTAATGTGTATTTTGTTTTTAAATTTAGTTTATTTATGACATGTAGGTAATATTATTAGTTAATTTATTTAGCGGGAATCTGTACAATTTATATTTTATGAATAATTTTATTATGTTTAGATACTAAGGGTTTTTATTTTAAATGGTTCGAATGTCTATAATTGTGATTTTAAAATTAAGTATTTTTATTGTAATTAGGTATATGAATTTTGTATATTAATTTTTTGACATGTGTTTTATAACATTAAATTATTTGAATTTTTTTTTTTGAATTTTAGAATTTTTTATAATCATAAGTATTTCCATGCCGGATGTAATAAAAAAATGTACCATACCATTTACGTTCGAATTTCAAAAGGACAATAAATAAATATTAAATAAAAAAATAAGGACAAAAGATGGTGTAGCAATTGCACCATACAAAACTGGAAAATCGTTAAAATCCTAAACAAAACACGAGAAAGCGTACGCAATGTAACGTGTTTAACAAATATCGCCAGTTGCACGAATCTTTAGTCAACAGCGCAGATACATTAATGACTTTTTGCATCATTTTTCATAAGATTTTCGTTCATTAGACTCTTCAGTATCCATTAACAGAGCCCCTCAAATACCTTACATTACGTCAAAGTCAAGAGATAACGTATGTCCCCGTTGACATGAATGACTTGACTTGGGGGTGTATCTTTAATGAAATTAATGAATTTGGTCTTAGCGTTTGTGAGACGAAACGACGGTACGATATATACTTATCATTTTATTATTACAAGCGACCTGCCCCGGTTTTGCACGTGTACAATACGGATACTAAAACCTTCCTCAAGAATCATCACATCTATAAAAAAACGTATCAAAATCCGATGCGAAGTTTTAAACTTACATAGGAGAAGGGATATAGGAGCAGAGAAAGCGATTTTGTTTTATAATATGGTATTGATTAGCGGACTTAGCACAAGAAGTAGAGTAATACCTTTCAGATGAGATCTAAAGTCAAGTGAGTGGAGTGTCACTGTTCAATTGTATGAATAAAATGAAACAGTAACTTGTATTTCTCGCTAGTTAGATACTCCCGTTTTGCTCTTGTTTTAAGAGCTCAGAACAAAAGTTTTTACTTGAATAGTTGTCATTATTTATTAATTCATTTCCTATGAGGAGTACCTATTGCAGATTTGAGAACTCTGCAATGAAATAGTGAGACATACTCTTGCAAGTGATACACGTATGTCACTTTGACTTAAACTGCAAACAAAATGTGTTAGTTTTTAGTAAAACGTCCCACTTTGTCGCTTACCATAAAGACGAGATTTCCTTGTATCTTCATATGAATAAACTGACAAAGCGGCTTTATGGCAAACGACAAAGTGGGACGTTTTACTAAACTCACTCACAAATGTCAGTAATAGCATTTAATATACACCGTGTTTTCATTGATCTCCGTTAAATTAAAAGGAAGCTTATTTAGGTCAAAAATAATCAATTTGTCTAAGAAACTAGTATCTTCACTCTTACTGTTATTGAGTTATTCAAAAAATAATTTAATGACTGAACAAGTAATCATGATGATGTAATAAAGTATTGCCACCTTTATTACATCTTAATGAAACTTATTTTGACATGTGCCGTCAGTCACGTGAGATCTTATTCTTAAGGTTATCTCACACTTACCATTTCATTTATTATGTATGAAAACAAAAAAAATATTTGTTTTTCGAATTCGATTCAAAGCAATGTACCAGGTAGCTCCAATTAACGTACCAAGCAGCCTGTTAAAATTAACGGAATTAAAAAAAAACACGGTGTTTAAATTAGTTTCAAGACTGATGTGCAATCTCCAGTAAGATTATTACATGCTTGGTGCAACAGTAGTTACGTCGGCGCAAAATAGACTATCTGTCCCTCCTTTATTAATATAGTAAGTCAAAGCAGTCTTTCTCGCGGAGACATATTGTCGCACCAATCATGAGCTATGCCTACAAGTGCTGTATTCATGCAAATATATTTGCTATAAACCATGATATCTCCCTTCCTGGGCAGACGATTCTCACTTGCAAGTCTACAATGCCTCTCCAAACATCAGTCCCAAACTCGGCGTATCTCAAGTTTTTGTCACACACTGTAAACATCTCCGATGACGCGTGCTGATATCGACCTCGTGTCTAGAAGGGCTTAAGTTGACTTTCGTATTCCGATAGCTGTAAGGACAAACAAAGCGAAGGGTCGTTCTGACCAGTAAAATATCATTTTTCGCGTACATGCTTGCCACCGCGTCTTATAGCCACGACCCTGTTCCTACAATTTGGATGAAGATACGTGAGTTGCGGCAATTATACTGTTATATATTTTTTTAGAATAACCCTAAAGTACAGTGGGGTTCAAAATTGCATGGAGAGTTTATGAATTAATTCATTTATAAATTGCCCATGCAATTCTGCCATTGTACAATTTATGTACATAGATTAAATCTAACTAATCTAACCACAACCACAATGCGAATCTAAGATTGGCCCTTGTGGCATTGTACCGAGGATGCTGGCGGCATTTCCTCACTGTATCGCAATACTGATGCGTTGTGTGAGGAAGTCGCCAGCTTTAGTTACGTCAACCAGACCTTTCGCGATCTCAGCAAACTATTTGCGTGCACTGGGGCCCCATGAACATAAAGTTTCTACACCAAACTAAACCCTAAACTGTTTTCTATAAATTTTGTACACTTACCTCATGAATTTTTAATCACTCCTGATGCACTCCTGTGCACAACGAATTGTAGACAAATACAAGAACACACAGTGTTGGAGATAGGTTTATAACATCTACGTCTGAGCGAGGGTAAGAGGGTACGTACACTGATAATTGCCTACCTTAGTCCCATACTCGACACATACCTCTCCCGTTATCTACATAAGCGTATTGAATTAAAGTGGAAATGCTAGTAATCGCATTGGCAATCGCGGAAATGAAATAAAATAAATAAATAATAAATATCTTGGGACATCTTACACAAAGAAATAAGAAAGAAAAATATTGTGATGATGCTCATCTCTTTTCACTCTTCGAATACTCAGTGACACTTAAATCCCGTAGTCGACTCTTACCAGGGACTCTGACCATGCACCGTAGGAACGGGAGGAGTTGGGGTGGTGGCAAATGTTTTCTTACTTCCATTACCTCGTGGGAAAAGTAGGTCATACTCGTATTCTTCCTTCTTTAAGTCTAATATAATTGTATTATATACCCCGATACTGATCGTACTCAAGCAATGACAATCTCTAGGACTTCCCCTAAAGATCCGTCCTTTCGTCCCGAACACCCCTATCTTCAGGCCTCACTGCTTCTTGACAGGTAACCAGGGGCGGCATGTGAAGCTATCCAAACATCACCCTTAATACAAACTGTTATGGACACTTATAAATATCCTGATTTTACTGTTGCATAACGGAAAGCTACTGGAAAATCGACTTTAAATTTAGTGACGGAAGAGTCAGTGTGAAGTTGTATGTGTGTGAAATTGTAGGAGTAAGCTTGTCGATGAAATACACTGTTTGCAGTTGGTATGTAGATGAGAGCTTAAAAATAGATGTTATTAGGAAAGAAATAAGTGTGCCTGTGGATTTAAGAGCGTGTAAAATAAGTTTGTTGGTGTAATGTGAGCCGAAGTGAAGTCTGCAGTATTTGCTTTGATGTTATTAAGATGATTTTATATTTTGTGTTTGTTTTTACGCTGAAATTATTTTGGGTATCTTTAGTAAGTCACTTAACGCTTTAGGACTCTTTAGTCTGTAAATAATTAAAAAACAAATATAATTTTAACAAGTTTTGTAAAATAAATAAATCAGATTTCAAATAATGAATAAAATTTTAAAAATATCTATGTATATGTATATTATAGTTATCTAAAAAATACTTGGATTGTATCACAAGAAAGGTTTCTTTTAAGGTCCAATTTTGAGAAACGTTTTACATCCACAAAAACACTGAAAACAGACATCCTTCAGAACCTTTAAATAAATCCATCACAATAAAAAAACTAATTACTTTCTACGTCCAGTCTCCTAATAAATACGGGAAATACGAGACGGACAAAAATATACTTTAAGTACTTGCCGTAAGGTTAATGTTAGAAGTTTAAGACAAATACGTAAATCGGGGCTATTTTCACTTAACTAAATGAAAATCGGTCGGTCGCTGAAAGCAAAGTTCAAAAATAGTAAAGTTCGGGCCCTTCGGAGTTTTGATGGCCTGAGTGATTTCGATTCCACTTCTAAATTGCAATACTTATGCATACATTTTCCTAAAAATTATGCTTCCTCTTGTAAAGTAGCATTTTATTACTGTTGTTTAACTGTACATTTTGCTGTACATTTTTCTACATATTGTAGCATTGAGAAAGTAATTACAGTTTTATTTGAAGTTTATAAAAGTAACACTCAGAAAGTTGACGTCATATCATTGTATGTTATGTTAGTGAAATGATGACAGTACACAAGTCTAGAAAATTAAAATTATACTGAAGCAATTAAAATACGGAATAGTTTTCGTTTATAATATCACTCGTATTTGTTTTTATAATAAACCTCTTACAATTCAAAGATTATGAATAGTGTACGAAAGTGAATTGTAATAACGCTGTACTTAATGTATGTGTCTATCAGTTCTGAATTATTTTTTATACAAGTAAATGCACTTTTTTGCAGGTCTAATCTAAAACTGAACCTTTAAAAAGGATAGTAAACGTGCCATTAGAAAGTTCTTTTTGCAGTTCTAACTTACGAGTATTTGTTAACAGTTTAAATATTTGTTTAGTGGGCTGGTTTTGATTTTGTTTCACGCAGTTTTATTATTAGAAATGCTTTCAATTGGTATCTATTATTACTAAAGGATATTACATTAAATGCATCAATGCGAGTAATTAAAATTAATCTTTAAATAGAATACATAAACTCAAATAAAAAGGCCAATCAATATTCAGTCACAATGCGTTGAACTGCAATGCAGACATCACTTTAATATTGGAAAGTAAAAGAGCGAAAACTATATTAGAATTTAGGTAGTGAAAAAAAAATAAAGTGAATAAGAACGCTATAGATGATATAGTTTACAAAAATATGATATAAATAAAAGACGAGACGAGATATTATATATGAAAGAAATAGAACATCAATAGCCAATCAAACAATCGACACTTTTTGACGCAGAAGTCACTAGTATTCTGACAATTGGATTTGTAAGAATAAAGATAAAAAAGTATCTAGAAATTTGCATTTTGAACGGTGCTCTTAAATCGAAATCTTTATGAATTGATTAGTGAAATTTGACAGTCAACTAACAGGTAGGTCGAAAGAAATTGTAAAATGTTGTTGTCTATCTCTCTGTATATCTCTGTGTATCTCATCTTAACTTAATACTTAATGTAGCATAAATTTGTGTTTCAAACGTTCCAAAATTTCAGGCGATTTATCACTTCCCGAACAATTTTACCCAATATTTAATTTGCCAGCATACATTTTGTATGATTTTATTTACGTCTAAAACTAATGACACCAAATTAAATACTAGAAAACGTGCATTTTAGTTACCTGTTTGCCAAAAAAACGTAACTTTACGTCACTTTGCTTGGATAAATATAATTAGACATAAAAATATACAATGACATCACACTGCTATTGGGATCTAACGGATGGTTTTAATTTCAGTGAAAATGTACAAACTATCGGAGGCCAGAACTTCCCACGGGTGGTTGAGTTTGGCTACAATTCTACGAATAAGGGTCCTCTTTGGGTTCTACTGCTCGATCAGCAGCCACATCATACTACGACTCTTCACCTGGACTTACAGCCTTTTCTTAGCTCTTTTTCTTTCCACTTGGCTTATCAACAACATGATTGACCGCGGCATTTCCGTTATTCTGCCATTGCTAGCGGAGTACAATTCCGTTGTGCTTCTATCTTTACTGACCGGATGTGATCATTTGTTTGATTTTTTAAAAGAATTAGAGCTGATCGATAATTCTATGGGCCTTGTTTTACCTTTCACTACACCAGCTACGCGATTCATTTACATAACTCTCGTATCCAAAGAAATATGTACTTGTATTTTAGGAGGAACTTCGTGCCCAATGATAATGTCGTCTGGACTAAGTCTGAATTCTTTAATGGTGATTTTGCCTCTAGATTTGCTGCGTGTTCGAATGCAGCTGCTAAGGCAGAACTTAAACAGCTTTTTTACTCTTCCTTTAAACGACACGGATGATAAAATAAAAATGCTGTGGGATAGCTTAATCCTGTACAAAAGGATGATTGATAATTTTAACACTAACTTTAATTTGATAAAGCCGCAGGTAATTGTATTTCATGTATAGATATTCTGCCTCTCTTGCTACTAGGCTGTCTCTTAAGTGATAAGACCGCCTGTGTTACCTCTGCTTTAAGATTGTAATTTTTGTTATTTTTATTTGCATGAGGTGTGCAATAATGAGTATTGTATTGTACCCCCTATACCCGTATTCATAAGTGTCTCCTAATTTAGCAAGCCTATAAGTATTGTTTGTCCTTTTCAATCTTATTGGATATATTGATGAAACCGAAAGCTTCATAAGCATGACGAGTCAGGCTTAAAAGTTAGGAGACGTTTTAAATATGAGGTTAATGTCTTGGGAAATCGCAAATCACGAATTCAAACGAAGGATTGAGGTAAAATAAAAAATATGTTGCATTGCATCATTATACTACACTTAAATTTAAAACGATGTGTTTTTGTTCTTCTAGATAATCATCAATTCGTGCTGTTGTTTCTATACAATTTTAATAACAGGATATTACTCTGTATTGAGTCTAAAACAAACCGAAGATGTAAGTAAGAATTAAATAGTTATGCCTTTGAATCGTTCTCAGTATGTAGTTGTAGTATAATATAAATTTTTAGGTACAACGCATACTTGACCAAAATGTTGACTATGCTAAAATTGTTTTCTTAAATAAATATCTAATGTCTCCTTAGACAGTTTCCCTGTATCTTTTATAGTTTCCGATTTCCCCATACTGTGCTACTTAAAAAAAACACTATACAGTTCTTTAAATAAGGCTTTTTGTATTACAGGTTGAACAATTTGTTATGATCGAGCATCCAGTTCTGGTTATATCTTTCATTTTTCTTCTTTTGATTCCGAGCTTGCCTCCAGTGTTTTGTGAGTTAGCTTATCATGAAGTCGATCAGCTCAAAACAACTATCGGGGACCTGTTACTTGCTTCGGAAGGTATTGTCTCTTAATGTGCTTCCAGATATACAAGGTGCCCACGAGGAAAGGGAAACATTCTTACAGCATATTCCTGGAACTAAAAGAATACAGCGTGAATGGACAGCGATCGCCGGGGTCACGGGTGTACCACAGGGATCTATATTGGGGCCTTTCCTTTTCCTTATCTACATAAATGACTTGCCACATCTCATAGAGACCCACCATGACATAGTATTGTTTGCAGATGACACCTCACTTATTTTTAAAGTCAAACGACAGCAACAAGCTTGGAATGGTGTAAACAATGCTATTTCTAAAGAAGTAAACTGGTTTAATATGAATAACTTAATGTTGAATGAGAAAAAAACTAAATGTATTAAATTTGTTACAAGTAACGTAAAGCATCAACAGGCTAGTATATTTGTGAAAGGTGAGGAATTGGAAATAGTTGAAAGTACAGTCTTTCTTGGTATAACACTAGACTCTAAGCTTCAGTGGGGTCCTCACATATCTAATCTCTCGAATAAACTGAGTTCTGCAGCTTTTGCAGTGAGCACGATCCGTCAATTAACTGACGTCGATACAGCTCGGTTAGTATATTTTAGTTATTTTCATAGCATTATGTCGTATGGCATTTTATTATGGGGCAGTGCTGCCAATTCAGAGACTAACACTATTTTTGTTCTGCAGAAGAGGGCTATTCGAGCGATATATAAAATGAGCCCTAGAGACTCACTTAGAGATAAGTTTAAGGTTATTAATATAATGACATTGTATTCTCAATACATCTATGAGAATATTGTGTATGTACATAAAAATATTATCAATTTTAGGAAAAATTGTGACATACATAATATTAATACTAGAAACGAACATAAGCTCGCAGTACCCGCCACTCGGCTCCATAAAATTAGGAAATCATTCATGTCAAATTGTGTAAGATTTTATAATAAACTTCCAGTAAATGTTACTGAATTTTCAGTCAATAAATTTAAGAATTTTGTAAAGCGTAAACTTATATCTAAAGCTTATTATAGTACACAAGACTACATGAATGATAAAACACCGTGGGAGTAATTTAGGATTTAATTATTAGTGACTTTTTAGTGACTTTACATCTCTTGTTATTATTATTCTATTTCAATTTATTTAAAATCAATTTTATGTTTTTTTTTTAATGCATGTTAGTTGTAAGATGTACCATGATTGATTGAAAAAATAATTCCCGCCAAGTTTCTTACCTGTTCTTCTTGGGTCAGCGGTGTAGGGTTCGAACCGGAAGTAGTTTCAATACCTAGACGATTCAAAAGAGTTTGTTGCTATTCCAATTTGAATAAAGAATTATTTGACTTTGACTTTGAAGCAAAAAATGTTAAATGAGTTTTTGT